>VZUI01074790.1:0-30362 GCA_013401135.1 Cettia cetti
GTTTGTTTTGTTTGCTTGTCTTTCTGTACTACTACATTTGTTTATTTTAATATTCCTAGTAAAGAACTGCTATTCCTGTTCCCAAATCTTTGCCTGAAAGCCCTTAATTGCAAAATTATAATAATTCGGAGGGAAGGGGGCTTACGTTCTCCATTCCAGGGAAAACTCCAGTTTCCCCTGGCAGATACCTGTCTCTAAACCAAGACAGTCAGAAAGCTGGGGTTGGCCATGAATCACCTCGGCTGGTCCCTGTAGCTGACCCTCAGCCCAGCCAAGCCCATCTCCACCTGCAGTGCAGAAAGATGGGATACTCCATGGATGCAAGTGTCAGCAACAACCCAAAGGGAAGGAATAGCTCTTGAATGGGAGAGAAAAGTCTTTTTGTCACTCTGACTGATTGGTAAGCAAAAGAGAGAGAGAGCTGGTGAAGGCTATTTTTTTCTGAATACTAAAGATATTTTTAACTGGTGTTTTCTTCTTGAGCCTGATATTAAGCCAGGGTTAAGTCAAAATTTAACTGAAAATAACAGTGTCTATTTCTGAGAATGAAAGGATGAACCCATTATGAGACCCCTTTTCTTTATCGTCAAATATTAGCAATGGCATTGACTCACTTCAGTTTTCAACAGATATCATTGTAACCAAAGAACAACCCCAAGGGCTGGTGTATGCTGGGGACCACCCAGCTGCAAAACAGCTTGATAGGAAAAACCCTGGGCATGCTGCTGGATGCCAAGTTGAACATGAGCCAGTGATATGCCCCTACAAGAACAGAAGGCAAGTGTTATCCTGCCCTGCATTAGGCAAAGTTTTGGCAGCAGGCTGAGGGAAGAGGTTCTTTCTTGTGGCACTGGTGAAGCCACACCTGGGGTGCTGTGTCCAGATCTGGGCTCCCCAGCACCAGAGGGGCATGGGAATACTGGAGGGAGCACAACATCAATTAAAGGACTAGAGAATCTCCTATGAGAAGAATCCTATAAGGAAAAGCTGAGAAAGCTAGGTCTGTTCAGCCTCAAGAGAAGGCTAAGGGGAGATTTTACTAAATAAATAGTAAATACTGGAGGAATGTTGCAAAGAGGATGGAGCCAGGCTCTTTTCAGTGGTGCCCAGTAGCACGATGATAGACAAAGGGCACAAAACTGAGGCACAGGAGGGTCTTTGCAGCACTCAGAACATCAGGAACCACTTTCTCTGTGACTAAGGGTGACTAAGCCCTGACACAGATTCCCCAAGAAAGTTATGGAATATCTTCCTTGGAGATACTAAAAAAAACCATTTAGACATAGTCCTGGGCAGGTTGCTTTAGGTAGCCCTTCTTGAGCAGAGGGGGTGGAGCAGACAACTTCCAACGGTCCCTTTCAATTTAAGCCTTCTGTGGTTCTGTGATTTTATGAATGTTGTACCTCGTTCACTTCCCCCCACAACACAAAAATGACACTGACACTTCCAAGGCACATTCCATGAACTGTAGATCCATCTGTTCATAGATCCTGTGAGAAGAAAAGCATATTTTATGCACCAGATAGTGTTTCTGGATGGCTATCAATTCCCTAGGTGAACTGAAACAGTGCATCATTCTTTTATCGTCACACATAATCGGACATGATTTTCATAGTAACTGAATTCTTTCTGCAAAGAAGAGGAATCTGACTTTCCATCTTGCTCTAACTTTGAATATTTCTGTTATTTGCCCATTTTCTGCACTTTTCCCATCTTTAGCAAAAAAGAAAATGAAAAATATCATGTGAGAATATGTAAAGGAAATGATATTGCAATAGTCTGAAACATCTTGCTTCTGTCATTAACTGTTTCACTTTGATTGTGGACTTTTGAAGCATTTCATGTTTTAAAACTTCTTCCATGCTAGAACTGGAAAAATTTATTTTTTGTATTTTTCAAAGAAGAATGTGGAGAATTTTTCAAGACAAGAAATTTGACACAACAGGCACAGTCTTCCTGAGAGAAATTTCTTCCAACTAAAATGGAAGAAAATATGTATTTCTCTTTATATACTATGGAATTCAATAGTTCTAGCCCTGAGCTTAAGAGATGGGTACTTTTCCCCAATAATCACATGGAATTTGATTTTAGTAAATTATGACAATTTGGAAAATAATGATGATTTTAGGAATGTAGCTACACTTTTCATTCATGAGCTAGAAATTCCTCTTGATATAATGCTCATTCTGGCTCAAACAAAATGCTAAGTTTAACAGAAGACCAAATTACTAAATGACTTTTCAGCTGGCTTCAGTGGGGGCAGTTTATCTTGTGACAATTCCCTAAAGGCAAGGCAGAGAACATTTCTAGTTTCTATTTATAACATGAACAAAAGCTGTCCATTTTTTGTTATTGTTGCTCCAAGGAACTGTACCTCACAGCTCTTCCTTTCTTAAAAAAATATTTCAGCTGTAGTTTTTCTTCTGTCATTCAGTCATTCATGACTGAGTCTCATAGATGGCATAAGCATTTCTGAAACTGAGGAAGCATAGTTTAGTTCAAAGGAGGAAATTCATGTTTTGATGCCTGTTTGAATCTTATCTAAACTATCCAGGTTTCTCAGCTCTCAGTTTTGCTAGGGAGATCTCAGAAGAGTGAGCTTTTCTTCTCTGTCAAACTGCTCCTTCTCATATGACAAACATCCAAGGTTACGTCAGTAAATATTCAGTATTTTGAATCTGAAAAATATTGCATTAGATTTGAATGTTTCTGCTTTTAATAAGAGCTCATTAAAATTCAAAAGTTAATGAAAATCACTTTTTTTTCCCTGGTGCTTTTAAATCACAGAACCTGAACCCAAAAAGATGAATTAGACAGTGTTGTGCACTGCTTTTTTTTTACTCCATGTTCATAGAATTTTGCACCTTTTTAATCTGGATCTCTCAGAATGTAATTGTCTTCACACTGCACTATTAAAGGAGAACCTCCTTTGCATTTGTGGGCAGTGTTTCTTTGTCTGAACCCAACACAATAATTTACTTTGTAAAACTCCATACCCTTGCCGCAAAAGGAGAACTGCTCTAACTTCCACAGCATTATCACAGCTTGCTCTTTTTTACAAAAGGCAGGTATGGATAGTTATTCTAAAACCCACATTTCATTTTGCCTTTGTTTTAGAAATGCACATGCTTCAGAAAAAAGAACTTTTCCTCAGAAGAAAGTTTATAAACAAATTGTGTAATCTAAGCTGTGCTGGTTCTCAAGCTTTTTTCATATGCAGCCTCATATTGAATTTTTTGCTTGTTTTTCATCTATATTGTGCACTACAGATGACAAAGAACTGGACCAACAGCAGCCTGTTATAAGAAGAACAAGTGTCAGTCAAGCAAATGAAAAAGAGCTATCAATAAGCCAAACCTGACTATCAAGGTAAAGCTCTTGATGCTTCTCAAAGCTTAAGGATTATGCTGAATTAATGGTAAGGTCACCATGTTTTATAAATTCCCTGTATTTATTTGCCTTTGAGTTGTAAATAGCAAGTTGAAAAAGCCACCCTTCACACATGACAGTTCCTTGTGGCTGTTGGGAGTGAGTTCTGTAGTTATTGAAGGTGCTTTCCCGCACTGCTGAAAATTTTGGGCCAGATTCAGCATACTCTTGAAATAAGCATTAAAAAAGGAAAAGACAAGAAAACAGATGCATTTCTCCTTTTTTAAAAAAACACTTTAGTTTAAAATCACAGAAAATAAAGGTAGAAAACAATAAAAAGTATCATGACTGTATGGCATTTTCACATATTGCACTAATATCACTGCACATGGCCATTAAAGTGACTGTCTTGAAGGGCTGATAACAGTAGCAAAAATTGCTTTCATAAGAGTTATGGAACAAACTTTGACAATGAGATAAACAGCATGAAATTATCCATGAACTGGTTAAAAGCAGAAAAGAAGTTTATAAATTATACCTTGTTGTCCTATCCAGAGACTTTTACTGAAATATTTAGCTGTCTATGCTGAGTTTAGAGTTTTGGCCTCTCATGAAATCTGCCTTAACTGAGTACTGTTATATTACATATCTCTCTGTGGTATCTGTAAACTGAGAAGTCCTACTGCCTTTATACATTATAAAATCTAAGGAAATCCGGGACCTAATTAGGTTTTACTGACATCCATATATTATTACTATCTTCATATAACATTATTACAGTCAAATGTAATAGGTACATGGAGTAGTTTTTAGCTATTGTGCTAAAGTAGTAACTTCCACTGTCTTTTCTTGTTTGCCCTAATGCTTTGCAAGCACTGGGTGTACAAATCACCCAGGGGCTGGTCTGCTCTTCACTGAATAAGGTTTCTGCCACAAGGGTTTTCCAGATGCTGGCTTAGCAAATAATCATTAGTCTCAAAAGAACTAGGTGGATTATCAGAAGTGTCCTTCAAGAGTGCCAGGCAGAAGGGAAAATCTCCCAACAGAGGCTCGGAAGGCCTCTGAGGACGAAGTGAAATAGTGACAATGTTTTCTCCTCCCATGAACACTCTCAGAACAAGCTTAAATTGCAGTCTTCAATTGCAGAAGGAAGCACCTTTGGGGAATTGATTCTGAGTTTAAAGCTGGAAGGAATGTGTAGATTTCCATGGTAAAAAAGAGAGGCAGAATTACCTGGAATTGCTTAATAAAGGAAATTTAAAAAAAAAAAAAAAAAAAAAAAAAAAAAAAAAAAAAAAAAAAAAGGGATTGCACACAGTCAGAAATTAATACAGAAAGGACATTTCTTGAAATGAAGATGAGCTCTCTCCCTGTTCCCAAATAAGTGCCTGATGCAGTAGTAGCAAGAGATATCCTATTTTAAATTTTTTCTTTTTTTTTTTAAAGAGTATGGGCAGTGGTTATCGAGACTGGCAGAGAGCAAGGCTAGACTGAACTATGCAAGAGGTAGCTATAGTCATCTGTATTTTCAAATGCTGTTAATTACAGTCCAGAGAGATTAGAGATGAGTCATCATACCTTTCATCCACACTCACCTTTCCTGTTTCAGCTTTCTTAGGAGCTTAGGAACAAATGATAAACTTCAGTTTAGTCCATCCTTTTAGCAAGATACTCTGTAAAATTTCCAGGGGAAGAAAGTCCTCTCCATCCCTTGTCTGCAATGACTGTGACCACAAGCTTCTCCCTAATTCCACCTTGATTTTACTGTGGAATCAGCTAGAATCATCTGCCACCTTAAGTCAGCTGAGATGTCTTAACACTGGACTCTGAAACTGTTAGAAAGATAGATCTTGAGGAAATATAATGGTCCTTCTTTGAGAGATGGCAGCCACTTCATGAAAAATAGGTTTGGGTTTGTTTTTTTAAAAAAAAAAAAAATTGCTCTGACAAAAAGCAGGTGTTGTTTCACAGCCATCCTCTTTGTAGGCTGTGGCTATTCATCTAAATTTTTTATAATTTCTTGCAAATATATTGTGTGAAGAGATTAAAAAAATATATTCCAGAAGAATGGTGAAAAAAGACTTACCAGATTTGTTTGTTCAGAAAAAAATACAGACAGAAACTGGATTTTTTAAAACAAAATGGGTTAAAAAGACAAGAGGGTCCAAATCAGTTTTCCTATCACCCAGAGGTATCCCACCCATATAGAGAGCTCGAGTTGATTTTTTTTTTTTTTTTCTTAATGTGTCTAGTGAAGTTAGTCTGATTTATACAGTTGAAACCCAACCCACAGTGTTTGGTTTGGTTTTTTTGGATTTACACTCTGGAAATTTTTTTCCCAAATGTTCTAAGAGACAATACAAAGAAAAGAACCACCATAAAGGAAATGAAAAATTCATTCTGAGCAGTCTTGAAATAGGTCAGATTCTAGCAAGATATGTGAATTGAATATCTATCCTTTTAGGACAATCTATAAGAGGTACAACATAGTATTTGGGATTCTTTAGCTGAATGCATGAATTTTATTTCTAAAAAGTTCAAGCACATACAAAAGATCTAAAATGAAGTATTTATAAACTTATTAAGAAGTTTACACAGGGTTCAGCCAGATTTGCAGAACAGGTCACAGCCACCAGCTCTCTACAAATGCACAGAATCTGGATTTGATCTGCTTGAGGGGCAGCTTCAGTGGATCCTCCTTTGGGCATAATCCAGCAATTTACACCAAATGTTTGAAGTATTTCATCTAATCCAAACTGATTTATCCTGACAGAGGTCAGGACGAGTGTCCCACACTACCCTGCTGAGCATGTACACATACAATGGTGAGCCTCTTTCTTGTACAGAGCACATTTTTCAGTGGAACTGCCAAGCTAAAAGACCACTTCCATCTACATCCTAGCAAGACAGTTTATAAAATTGTGAGGTTAGTGACATGTAGCAAAGCATTTTACTGAAACGGCTTTGGACTTTTTTCTGTTTCTCTAATGATGTAGAATTTCACAGGTAAACTCCACTTTCTGCCATTTTTTCTTGACAGCCAAGCAATTTTTCACTTCCTGAAAAAAGTTCAAATACATAATTAACAGTCAAGCCAAAGAATCTACAGTTAGTAAGAAGAGGCATAGAAGATTTTCCATGCACTGTTGTCAAACACAACGGACCCTCAAATTTTCCTAACTAATGCCTAATTTCCCTCAAGGGCTTCATTTTTCTTAAACACATAAGTTTTAACCAAAACATTAGCAAAATTCAGAGATTGGTGGGCTTATTGCCTATACTGTTGAATATAAACTTAGATTATTCTGCAGAAATAAGAAGGGCTTGTGAATACATATGACATATGACTTATGAACTCCAGTTATGATCACAACAGTGTAAATAGACTGAATGGAATGAAATTGAGACATGAGTTTCATGTATGTTTTAATTCTGACTTAGCAGATTCATTAAGGATATGTAATTCTGTCATATCTGTAAACAACCCCTTCATAAAAAGAAGACCAGAATCATGGAAACACTTAAATGAATGACAGTTTATCACTGTTGGTGTTATTTTGTGGTTTAAACCAAAAGATTATTTAGGTGATTTAGAGAATCAAATATTGTGGCTTTGTCTACTACTCCACAGTAGTTCATGCTACTTGCATATTAATTCAAGAACAATTCTGAAACTTTTCAAGTTGGAACCCATAAGACAACTATAGACTTTTGTATAAAACCTTTTGAGAGAAAAAGTCACATAACCTGTCCACTTGTGAGCTAAGGAAACCTTTTAGGAAACAACACCATGTTCCTACTCCATCTATAAACAGACCAAGCTAAATTTTGGCTCTTGTCATTGGTGAAGTCCTTCTTCACCTTAAACCAAACTGAAATCCAGTTTTTCCACAAGCCCTAAGATGATTGGTATATTTTCAAGAGCTTTAAGAAGAAAAAGTTTCTCCACTTCTGGCTGATAATTGTGTATTTAGAAGAATAGTGAATATATACCTCTGTATAGTTTTATAATCTTCATTTGGCATCTTCTAATACAAATGGACACTGGAATAGGCAAACAGAATTGGAAGAGTCTTTTCCTAAATCTGCTTTTTCTTTTTATATTTTTCCATGGCATGTTGCATATTAAGGAAAACATGCTGTTCAAATCTTTTTTCCTTGCATAAATCTCATGACCTTTTATAGTTTTACTGAAAAATGAAGACATTTTTAAGAAATTCTCAATCACCAAAATACATAATAAAATCTATTCTAGCAAATTCTCTTATATCTACTATGGCTTCTCTATAAAGCAAATGAAAAAACTTTTTCAAAGAATAATCACCTACATTTACTGACAAAAAGTGACTTGGACCTGCCATCATTCAGATGGCATAGAAACAAAATCCTGCCACATTTTCATTTTCCTTAGGATTCGCTAGCTCCTAGTTCCCACAATCTACCAGGATAATGTTTGGATTTGTGTCTAATATACAGAGATCTACTGCAGGATGGATGTGTATATTTAAGTCAAGACCAAGAGAGTATAGGTTAGTGGGTCTGCACTTTACACTGATATTCTGTGAATATGAAACAAGAACATACTTGTTGCAGCAGCCCTTTTATTAGAGGGTAAAAATAAGCTGAGGCACAGACTTCTTGTGAAACACAGCATAGAAAGGGCCCTGGTTTATTCCTCTTTATATCCTGGTTCAAACCATTCACTGGCTCTGACTGCAGTAATCTCCTGCTGTAGGTTTCCCCTGCAGCCTCGCACTGCTGGTTGCTTCCTGCAGAACTCAGACTGCATATGTCAATTTGCAGACTGACTGCAGGCTTTTACCTGGCTAGACTGTGACTGTAGGTTCCAACTACAGGCTCTGACTGCAGACCCAGACTGACCTCACCTCAGTGATTCTCTCCTTCATACTCCTCAAGGCTCCTCCACTGTGTTGATCCTCCCCTTACTACGTAATCCCCTCTTTTATCTCACTCATATTTATTGGATACAGCTGTCACTCATCAGGGGTGAGGCTGTATTGGGTAATTAACACAGCTGTTACTTATCAGGGGTGAGGTCAGCTGTATTCCCTCCTCGTACACATAATGTTATTTTTCTTATCTCAGTCTCAGAGTTTCAACCCCATTTTCTCCTGAACCACCACAGGGATGGCTCCTCAGGCCAGACAAAGACAATATACAGATGTTACACAGGGCTGGAATAAATAAAGCTGCTTTACCGAAGTGCTGTCCTACAGCTACTTAGCCTTCCACCTCAGGGCAGGCATCTGGGCAAGCTGACCCTGGCACACTGACTCCACCAGCAGCTCTGTCAGCACTCACTTGGGATCTCTGAATCACTCTGTGCTGACATGTCAAGGCATATGGGACTGAAAAAAAAAAAAAAAAAAAAGAGTTCTGTTTGTCTGGCTGAGAATATGACAAATATAAAGCCACCATCTTACGTATGGGATGGAAGAGGACTAGGGAGGGCAATCAAACGAATTTCAAATGAGTGACATCTTTGAAAGAGTAACCAGAGCTTAAAAATACTTGCTTAAAGCCTTGGGGGGATTAAGTATGGGTAAAATCCCTGAGGCCCAGAACAAACAAACCAGTGAGTGATGTAAAGGCAGAGTGCCTGTGCAAAAAGTCGATGTTCTAAGTCTGACAGTCATCACAGAAACTTCTTAGAACTCATTTAAGGGTTGGGGGTGTTTTTATAACTCCTCTTCTGAAACTGATTGTTTTTCCAGAAACGAAGTGTCAAAGATGAAGATCTGTTTATTTTACATGGCTTTAATCAAACTATGAGTATTTCTGGTCAACACAGAATTTCCACATTTAAATCAACATGCTGAAAAACAGGACTTACCTTGTTACTACAGCTTATCAGCCAGCCTTGAAACATAATAAAATACTTTGATGCTTGGGGTACAATCTCTTCCTTCCAGCTCTGAAGTTTTTGGGTTTTTTTCCACAAGCATTTTTGTACAAAATTGTAAGTAAAAATATGGACAAGATTAAAATTCATCATTTTCTATATTTGCTATATAATACTTAAAGTGTTTCCTTGAAAGCAGTAATAAGATTAAATCTTGAGATGACAAGTCAACTTCTAATGAACAGATACAGGGGAAAAAAACATGTCCAATGAGATAGCCGCTGCAGAATTCTATGTATTTTAATATTGTTCTCTGTTATCTGAAGCATTGATAGCTGCTCCCTGTCAAAGGCAGGATAACAGAACAAATGAATTACTGATTTAATTTGCTATGGCAGCTCCTATGTTCCTGACCCAGCTTGCCCTGCTTTTTCTCATCAGATAAGACTTCTGATGTCATTACCATTGTGCTTTTCCTCTGATGATTTCTCCATACCAAGGTACTGGTAAATTGCAGGCTTTGCAAACTGTCTGTTTTTGTCTGGGATACATTCATGCTTAAAGGTCTGGGACATAATCATGTCCCTTTGGATATCCTTCTTTTATAATTGACACACCTCAGTTTTGCTTCCTCAGTTTCTCTGTTCCTTCACTTTTACTTTGGTAGGAATCCATGAATTTAAATATGACAATGACAGGATTTTATAATTCCTATTTTCTGTAGTCTTTCTACTTAATGAAATTTAAAGGACTATATAATAAGCATTGTGATCCATTACTAGTCTGTAGATACGGTCATTTTCATTTTTTCTCTTTGGAATTTCTCATCAATCAGCAATGGAACAAGTAGTCTTTGTTTACATTCCATTTTTTTTTTCTGCTCTAAGAATGGATTGAGTGCAGCCCTGAGGAGAAGTACTTTGGTGTGTTCATTGATGGAAAGCTCAACATGAGTGCTCACAGCCCAGAAGGCCAACAGTGTCCAGGGCTGTATCCAGAGCAGCATGGCCAGCAGAGCAAGGGAGGGCCTTCTATCCCTATGCTCTGTGAGACCCCACCTGCAGGGCTGCCTCCAGCTCTGGGGCCCCAGCACAGGAGGGACAGGGATCTGCTGGAGTGAATCCAGAGGAGGCCAAAAAGGTGATCAGAGAGATGGAACATCTCTGCTATGGAGACAGCCTGAGAGAGTTGGGGTTGCTCAGCGTGGAGAAGGCTTCAGGTTGACAGCCTCCAGGACCTAAAGGGGATCTCCAGGAAGGCTGGATGGGGACTTTTGACGAGGGTGTGCAGTGATAGGACAAGGGAGAATGGCTTTAAACAGAAAGAGGTAGGTTTAGATTAGCTATTAGGAAGAAATTCTCTGTTGTGAGGATTGTGAGGCACTGGCACAGGTTTTCCTGACAATCCAGGTTGGATGGAGTTCTGAGCAACCTGGTCTAGTGAAATCTGTCCCTCCTCGTGGCAAGGAGGTTGGAGCTAGATGATCATTAAGTTCCATCTAACTCAAACCATTCTATGACTCTGTATGATAGAAATTCATCTGAATGATCAATTCTTTATATTTATGTGCCTCAAACTGTCCTTTTTATCCATTATTCTTGCAGTGTTCTTCATCTGTCTTTATCTTCTACCTTATTATTTACTGTTCCTCTTCTATCTCAATTTCTAGGGGTTTTTTTGGTGTTTTTTTTTTTTTTTTTGTCCTGTTAGTTTAAGACCAACCATCAATTATTATTGCAATTTATTGCAAGTAGGAATTTACAGGCTAAGTTAACCAGGTATAATGAGTTAAAAAGCCAGGAGTGTCTGTATCTTCATGAATGTTATCATAGCCCTTCAATTATAGCAAATGAGTATAATTGGGGGGATTTCAAAAATGCTTTTCTGGACAGTTTCCTGGCAGTATCTTTGCAAGCATTACAGAGTATACTATTGTTTTTATATTTCTTACCCACCTTTTCCATAATTAATTTAAAATAAAACATGGTTTTGTTGAACTCAGTTTTGTTCTATGTGCTTCTTTACACTGAAAAGGGGCAGGAAGTCCAGGACTCTCTAAGGACTTTCTAAGTAAGATCCTTTTCTCTGTGATGGCTTTACTTTCAAGACAATAATGTGTCAGCTTTTGGGCTTTATCCTTGTGGATCTTTTACAAGAGAAACATCTGTAGTGACCTCGTAAGTTCATTTACATCACACACTTAAAACACAGTCTTTCAATAGGACTTCTAAATTTTTAATGACTATTTAACAAAACTATGTTAGATCTTCATTAAATCTCATTTCTAAATGTTACCAAAAAGCAAAGGCACTTCAGCACAGAATTTTTAGAATTTTCTGTGATGTTTAGACAACCATTTGAGTCTACCAGAAGGAATCTCCCTGCTCTTTGTCAGTAAAGAAAGATATATTCTCATGTCTTTCTTCAGTGGGAGTGATTTCTATGCACTCAAATTAATAGCCATTCACTTTTAGACCTCTACCCTTCTTTTGTTTATCCATCTAACTAGTGAACAATATCTCTTCAGTCATATGTTTAAAATTATCAAATAGTCCTGCATTGATACTACACTGTTTCTTTTTATTCTAAAGCCAAGTGAGTCCTGGTCAATAGGACAGCTCTCAGTCCATGAACGCTTTTTATTTTCTTCCCTGTTTTTTACATTCCTTTTCAAAAGATTCCTCTCATGCAAGAGAATTCTGGCAAGTGCTAACTGACACAGTTCATTGATGTGAAAGGACAGTGAGGGTGTGGGAGGGTGAGATTTTTATGTGTTTATAGAAATCCCAGTATATAATTCAGCACCATTAAGATAGTATAATGTTTAGTGAATTACTCATTTGCACATAGTAAATTTACTTCAGTAAATTTATCTCTCAGAGGTATGAACCGTTTAAAGCATGAAACTAGACCAGGACAATCCATTTGGATGTTATTCTGGTGCTTCTTTTCCCTGTTCTGTGCATGGCAATCATACAGACCTCCAATGTTTCCAATCTCTGTAATGTCACACTGTCACCCAGGGTTGCTCTGAGACAAGAATTCTCTAGTTCACAGTACAGAAAAGAATGAATATTCTGCCTCCTTTCTCTGCCACTCCCCAAGAGGAGACCACCTACACAAAGACTCTGGGGAGACTGCCATGGTCTGAGTCCTCTGTGTCCCTCAAAGGTCTCCAGCCTTGGAGAGATGAGCACTGAGACATTCACATAGAGCTTTCCCTGGTCAATCTTTGTGGTAACACAAAGGGATACACAATCATCAGTGGCTGGAACTCACAGCAGGTTAATAAGCTATGTGCACTTCCAGTCAGAGGACAAAACCCAAGCCATCCTTCCTATCTCTTTTTCTTATTTCAATATACGAACAAAATGATTTATGAGTCAGATTCCTCTGCATAACTTAGAAAATTCCACTGTGCCTGCACATACTTCCATAATAAAAAATTTTTTTGCTTATATAGGCAGGTGCTGAATGACAACAGGATAGAACATCTTTAATATTAAGCTTCAGTAACTGTACTGCCACAGATTGGTGTGACTGTGCCAGCTGGTCACCCCCTCCATGATCAAACACATGTGGCTGTAATTGGCAACCTCACAGAAGTTTGCAGTGGTCATTGGGGAGTGTATCATACCCAGCGTTGTCAATAAATCAGTACATCTGCTCCTTCAATGGAGTAGCTTTCCTTGAGATAAATATTTTTTTCTATAAACTAGAAAAATGCACTTTCTAAGGTGCATTTTAGTATCAAATTTGAAAGCTAGAATTTGAGCTGTGCAGTAAGAATGAGAATATCTTTACCCAGATAATATTTAAACATTTTTTAGAGACGAAAAATCACCTTAATTTCAATGAAACTGTTTGGTACAGAAATTCCAACGTAACACCGCTGCTTTGTCATTTATACCAGTGTTAACCATTTTTGTGCCTTTGATTGCAAAATTCAAAAATTTATGACATTGAAAGCATATAGCTCAAGAAAAAAAAGAAGTCAAAGATTATTACATTAAAATATTTTTTTTATTGTTTCAATGAATAAATTCAGTTTGAGCTTTATTCAAAAGCATGATTCATCATAAAGATTAGGCCTGATAAAATTTGAAGTCATCTATAAGAAAGTGTCAGGGATGTTTTTTGTTTTTGACACAAATTTTAGGACAACAGAAAACAGAAGTTGGAAAAATTGCATCCCTTTCTGAAAGTTCTCAGATCAAAGAGAAGATAGCATTTAGTGAAGAAGATACTTTGATTTGACAAGTCTGTTAGCAACACCTTTTGCTCTGGATCCTGGCTGCCTTCTCAAGTGTGAGCATTGCACATTTCCAGGCAGTCAGAGACAACCCTTTTCATAGCACCAAAATTTTTGTTTTAAGGAACAAAGGTGATCATAGAAGACAAGCACAATGACTACAAAATTCTTTGCTAGTGACCATGACTTGTAACTACACCAGATCACAATGAGCCACAGGCAGTTCCATATCTCACATCAGTGACTAAAGTAACCACTCCTCAACCTGCCCACACCAAACAGGTCATGAGCCAGACACATTATTCTTTAATGTGAGAGATGGGATCTTGGAAGTTTACTTTCTCTCTTCTTAAGGGGACTGCCATCATTCCAGTGTAACCATCAACCTGCCTACACTTTCCCCCTCCTGATGTTCTCCCTGTGAATGGTCACCAGACAAGGGGCCTGGTTAGGATATGTGTATTTGGCAAGACACTAAGTCTTTCTAATTCCAGGCCCTGTTATCATATCAAAGCTGTTCATATCAACTACAGTTTAATTTCAACAAGCTAGTAAAATCCTCTAAAATCCTACATAAAAGCAAGAAGCATTTCCCACAGCTGCAGCCATCAGCATAACAATTTAAGAGTTTATGGTACACACAGCTGAGAGATGAGAAAGTGTACACTGGTCCATACTAATGCACGGGCCTGTGTTAGACTAAGTAAGCTTCTGACAAGGATTTGGCATCATTATAGCTGGGTTTTGGCAGTGTTAATGGATGAGGTATAATTTCAAAGTGGAAAGAGCTGGATGGGCAATTTTACCTCATCATATTGATGTTGTACAGAGGTATTGGTCTCACTATCAGTTGAAAACCTTCCAGAGATAGAGAATGGAGACAGAAAAGCAGAAAGAAAAATATTTCAAATGAAACAAAATAATTTTCCACATTACTCCTGAGCTCACTCTACAAAAAAAAAAAGAAAAGAGAAAAAGGAACTAATCTTCTTCACAGTATTCATTTAAAAGTTAGGCCTAATTTAGAATCTATGCACTTTGGTCCAATCATTTCCTGGTTTATTTATGAGCTTTTTAAACTTATTTCCATTTTGCTATAGTTCTCAGATGACATCAATATACCTCTGTCTGAAGTACTGCCATTATCCACAAGTCCCTTTTGAATCTCTTGCCAACATTTTTTATCTTCAATTGTTGTTTATGTCCTTTGAGTATATTCCTCACTGGAGTTCATGGTTCGGAAAATTGGGAGGCAACATCATTGCTCTGCCTGTATCTCAGAAACATAAGAATGTGCTGATGGAGTGCACTAATTGCTAGAAGGGCAGATCATATCATGTCCCTGTGACTGCAGCTCTGTATCTAATGTGTAAATGGCCTGGGAAAAAAATGAGTGCATGTGCCTCAACAATAAATTCAATTTTCCTGTCACTGAGAGAAAGCACTACCTGCATCACTACTTGGTGATTTTAAATGCAACATGGTGACTGTGGCATGTATGCAAGCCCTGATTGAGTTGCCACTCTCTAAATCTGCAAAAGCCTTCAATTCTTGTGAAATTATATAGCCATTTGAAATAGAATTGCTTGGAAGTACTTCTACTGCATCCACTCAAGAAAAAAAGAGAATTTTTGCTAGAACACTTCACATATTTGCAAGGTAAGAAAATTCCCATCTCGAAAAACAAAATCTTAAAAATAACAGTATACACTCCAAACCAAGGGATAACCTTGTTTTCTTTTCATTGGAATATTATATCTATATATCTGAGAGAGGTTTCCTTCTTATTGCAAATAATATATTTATTAATATCTATTATTTAGTAGTTTGATAGATTTGGGTTTTAAGTCCATTACAATGTTGAAGCAGATGAATGTAAAGAGGTGTCAGCTTTAAAGAAGCTGAATAATAATATAGGGCAAAATAAAGCCATCCTAAATTATTAACTGCAGCAATTCATATATTCAGTTCATCTTGCCAAAGGTAGCAAGGCCATGTCCCATGTTTTGCCAAAAGAGAAAGGTGTTTAAGTGATGAAACCTTAGCAACCTTCCTCTAAGAAAGATCAACTTGAAACCAGCACTCTAGACACAATATGAGTAAACTACATGATCCCCTTCTAGCTTCTTCTCCCTGGACAACACACCCATCTTTAGGGCTGTGTTGATTCTTGGGTAAAAGTTCATCACTACAACTGCCATTGTAGGCTATTTTACCAGGGGAAAATTTTAGTCCTTGAGTGATAAATAATCCAAGGTTGAATCAAGATTCATAAACTAGATATTTTCAATTATTCTATGCTCACATGTTGGAACCCTGGGTACTGAGAATTTTAGACTTTCTATGCTGACAGGCACTGACCCCCAAGAAAACACTACATTTGCCTGAGACCTTGGAATAGACTTCTGAAGTTGACTGATAGCACTGGATTGTGGGTGTGTGGTTTGGATAGAAGTGTGTAATATCACAGGGCAGAAAACTTAGAGTTTAAGGTGTTAGACTTACAGAAATATATATAAAGCAAGGTTTTACAGCCTAGGCAAGTCCTTCTTTTTCTTCCTTCTTCTTCATGGGTTTGGGTGGTATTTTGCAATTGGATAGAAAAATCCATATTGTGGACCATGGGTGGTTGGTTTTTGGGTTAAATGTAAAAATAATTGAGGTGTCATTTCATAATTGGACAGTTTGTTCTTAAAAGGCCTTGTAGGGAGGTAGAGACAGAGTTAGCTCTTTGTTAGCTAGAACTCACAGCTTGCAAGACTGTACTATAGATAAGAATTAATGAACATATGAGTCCAAAACATGAAACCCATCTCTCGAGCATTTAATCCCAGCTCTAACAGAAAAGAAGACAAGAAACCCTCACTCACCTTTGTAGGGGCACCACCCAAAAGACATGGAGACAGTTGACTAGAAATATTCAGATTTTCCAATCAATTTATTTCTTTGCGCAAGATACTTAACATTCATCCTGTGCATTACTATAGGGACACACTGAACAGAAAATATTCACCTAAAAGCAGTAAAATGCAAAGAAAGCCATCCTTTTCCAGAATCTACAGCTTTCTCAAAGTTACTTTCCTGTTGTTTTATGGGCAATAAAATCTTTAACACTTCATTCTTCCACAGATTGCTCTTTAAGTTTAAGTACGAGCTCATAACAATGAAATATTTAACAACAAACTGTTTGTTAATGGACCAGCTCTGTGGTAGACCTGAAGCTTGTAGCATATCTAATGAGAGGAGCCACTTGTGTAAAACTGTGAGATTGGTAAAGGGGGAGAAGGGTCTTTTCAGGGTTTTGTACTAAACTGCCACGAGAACAATCTATATTTGCAAAAGTGTTCCTTAATGTGAATTTGCATAGTGGGTTTATTTTAATTAGCAAATTCATTGTCTTTCTTCTCTTAATTTTTTTATGTTCTGGATTTTGCAGCATAGTAGAAACCAAGGAAAAAAAACAGATTAGTTCAGTGTTTTATTAATACAATTTTTCTAGTGGAGGTTGAATAATGTACTTTTCTGAACAATTAAATATTGCCAATAAATGCATTATATCATGCTAGCATTTACACAACTCTTTTGTTATAGAAAACCTCTATTCCGTCCAAGATTTAGTTTATTTCTGGTAGGCTCTTTCAAGAAAAATCAAATGCTTTTAAACTTCTGCTTTCTGTAGTTTTATCTTTACAAGCTTTTAACCTGCATATTTACAAAGAAGTAACTTTCAAATTCATAGGAGGACATCTTGACTAGTTCTTCTTGCAATACTGATGGCACAAATATAAAATGATGAAGAGTAGAAAAAGATGTGCCAAAAGCTCTTAAACTGTGTATTTTGAATATACAATCTTTAATTGCAATGTAATAGCTTAAGATACTCAGAGTATTTTAGACTTATTCACGGAAAAGATTTTTCTTGTTTTTTTGTATAACGATCCTCCAACATTTATTTCCTCTAATGTAGTTTTCCATTTACAGGATTCAACTTGAGCCATGCCCTAATTTTAGTAATTCACTTTGTGTAAAAGTATTTTAAAAGCTAAAGCACCTTGAGCAACGGAAAAAAAATATAAATACTTTTTTTCCCACCAAAAAGACAGTGTGGGTATTCATGTAGTAATGTCATCAGATATTCCAGACACCTAAGCTACAATACTAAACTCATAGTTCAAAATACATTGTGGGTAATGCCAGCACTGCTTACACAACAAACGTGAACCTAGCAGAAGTAAATACTAGATGCTGAACTACATTTAGAATTAAGAATGTGCAGTGAATCCTTTCAAATCATGTCTGTTCCTTGTTATGTCTCACCTTGCTACGTTCATTTTAAACTTCTTATTTTCCTGTATAAAATATGGTCCCTCAGACTATATGGTTTACAGATAATGACACTAGATAATGGACCGCTGTACTTTTGGTAGGCATTCAGAAAAGAAGCACTATTAAATTATGTCCTGAGCACACCATGAAGCCCTATTATTGTAGGGTAATTTTTTCCATTTCCTTTATCTGATCTCTCCAGGATCAGATAATGTAAGTATGAAATAGCTAAAATAATTTCTTCTATCTGTTATAAGGAAACATATTTTCATTTTAAACCACAAAATCTTCTAAAAGTGCACAGTATTACTGTATCACACACACACAGACACACATTCCTGATAAACAATGCTGGAAAACTATTAACAACAGCTGAGGAGAAAACTTTTTTGCTTCAGTCTTCGATGGCAAACTGTCTTCCATACCTTGAGTGGATGGAAATCAGGATTGGGACTGGGAGGGCAACGTCCCTCCCTCTGTAAATAAAGATCAAGTTGGTGACCACCTGAGGCACCTGAATGGATGTAAGTCTATGGGATGTGATAAGATGCATCCCAGAGCCCTGAAGGAAGTGACTGATGTAGTGGCCAAGCCTCTCTCCATAACATTTGAAAAGTCCTGACAGTCAGGTAAAGTCCCTGGTGACTGGAAAGGAGGAACCATTGTACCCATCTCCAAAAAGGGTCAAAAGGGGGACCCTGGGAACTACAGACCCATTAGTATCACCCCTGTGCCTGGGAAGATCATGGAACAGATCATCCCTGAAGCTGTGCTTGGGCACATGGAGAACAGGGAGGGGATCTGGGCTTCACCAAGGGCAAGTCTTGCATGACCAACCCAGTGGCCTTCTATAAAGGAGTGACTACATCAGTGAGCAAGGGAAGGGGTACAGATGTCATTTCTCTGGACTTCTGCAAAATTTTAACACAATCCCCCATAACATCCTTCTCTCTAAATAAGAGAAGAGGACACATATACAATAAGAAGTGTGTATTTATCTAAAATTTTAGACTTTTAAAATGTTGAGACCTTTCAGCCATTCTTTCTTTTTCTTTAATCATCTTTTCATCTTTTAAAACCTGTGGTATAAAGGTTACTTTCTCCAAGATAGAACTATCTCAGCCTCTTAAGTAAAAAAAATAGAGACATTCATAGAAAATAAAAAGTTTTATACCAGTAAAAGTTTTGCTATGGGAAGTGAAAACAGCAGAGATCTCAGGGCAAACTAATCTTTGCTCTGTTTCCCAGAGGAGATATGTATGTATTTGGTGCATCTGCATTAACATTTTAGTTCAGTTCTAATACAGGTTTTGAATCCAATCTTCTGAACAACCTTTCAAATGTGCTTTGATTCACATTTCAGAGCAGTCTCTGGGATGAAAACTAGAATCTTTTATATGAATCTAAAATGAAATATGCACTCCAGGGGTACCTCTAATGCTCTCTTAACCACTCCCAGGCATTGAATCCATGGGCTTGGTTTAGAGACCACCTGAAGTAAAAATCCTTCTAAATGCTTATGGAATGAATGTCAGCTCCTGAGTGCCATCTGTTTTCCTGCAGATACAGTGCTGTTGACCTCCATTACTTGTTAATGTAGAAATCATTATACTTCCATCCTATTCAAGCTCATTTGTCTCCATGGCCTGAGCTACTTTAAACATGTACCATGTCTCTTTCGTGTGGTGATTATGAACTGGCACTAGACAGAAACCACAGAAAAGCCTAGATGAACTACTTTCTTGCTAAATCAATGACAATAATTATGTGGCAAAAGGGGATATTTTCTGACTAACTTACATTTAGGTTTTATAATTATTCTGATTAATAAAAATAGCCATAGAACTCCATGCTCTTGCCTTTGTTTTTATTTTTTATCCCAACATTATATTGTTGTCACTTAATCATGCATGAACAACCTTCCTTATCCTAGTCCATATGTAGAATCATAGAATCATTAAGGTTGGAAAAGACTTGTGTGATTATTGAGTCAAACTGTTAACTCAGCACCACCTTGTTCACCACTGAACCATGTCCCCAGTGCCACATTCACATGCCTTTTGAATACTTCCAATGATGATGACTTCACCACTTCCCTGGGCAGGTTGTTCCCTTGCCTGAACACCCTTTCACTGCAAAAATTTTCCCTAATATCTCATCCAAACTTTCCCTGGCACAACTTGAAGTAATTTCCTCTCTTCATGTTGCATTCCTATAGAGAACAGACCAATACCTACCTCACCACAAACTCCTTTCAGGTATTTGCAGAGAGTGATAAGGTCTCCCATGGGTTCCTTTTTCTTCAGTCTAAACACCCCAGTTCCCTCAGGTGCTCCTCATCAGATTTCTGCTCCAGATGCTCCCCAGGTCCATTTTTCTTCTCTGGACACACTTCAGCACCTCAGTTTCTTGTAGTGAGGGGCACAAAACTGAACATAGGATTTGAGGTGTGGCCTCACCAGTGCTGAGTATGCACTGTGAATGTATCACACTGGGCCCTGTCATTACAGCTCATAAAATTCACCTCCTTATTCTTCTGTTACCATTGTCTTGTTGTCTGCAGAGCTTTCTTACATGCTTTCCTGTGAGTTGCAACCATCTCAGGTTTCTTTCATTGTTTTTTTTTTAACCCAGTGTCCTTTTCTATTAGTCTGCTCATCATGATATGTTCTACTCACATTACTTATACGTAACAAATCATGATCTTTCCGATAACTGGAGACTTGCAAAGTGGCATCTTTTATCTGTACATAATTAGAAAAAAAATTACTTGCTTTTGGGTTTAGTCTGTTTTGAGTTGAACCTAAATAGGTAATGTCAATTCTCCTGCTATCATAGAAATGACTTAGAATAAAGAAAAACTTCGGACTTATTTTCAGGACTGTGCATACGTTCTCAAAATCTTGACAAAGAATCACATTACTCTGCTTCATCACCGTATTCGCCCTAAATCCAAGTGCCCAACTGATTGTTCCATAGCCAAAGTCAGAACTTCCTTTTTTTCCCCAAAATCACAAGTGGAATAATATAACTACAAAATTATTTTTAGTAGGGTTTGTAAGTGTGTAACACCTTATTAAAATTAGATCACACATTTTGATCAGGTGTAATTTCTGGTTTTATTTAAAGTGAAGGTACAGGGTAAAGGAAAATGAGAAAATAAGTCTGACTTGATCTGAGCTCCCCCACTTTTTCTCAGGAGAATTTAAAGGAGGTATTGTTTGCTATGTCACTAGAGAATGCAGTTCAATCTTAATGTCTAAAAAAGTTTTTATAAGTACTTAACTTCCTAGAGGACTTACTCACCTATCTTGTAGAGACAGTGGGCCAAACCCTTCCCAAAGTTTGTGCAAACAAACTTGGATAAAAGCTTCCATGCGCTCTCAAAAAGTTCTGATGGCAGGCATTGAAATATCCTGGGTCTGCCCAAAATTACTTTCCATTCCTTTAAAGTGGGCTTTTCATTTATTCATGTACATTTTCAGGATTATCTAGTTTCATTCTTCACAGGCTGTGAACCATGCTGATGGAATCAGTGCATTCAGCTTTTAGTAGTTAGCAGTGGAGCATGAACCTCTACCAGAGAGAGGTGAATACAAGCAGATTTTCTTTTTTATATCCATTTGCTGTGGAGAGGGAGGTTATACGTACCAGGTATTGCTGAAGAAAACAAAGAATGCTAAGTCATGAACCAAAACTATCTGACTTGAAAATTGTTATTAACTATAGACAAAAAATCACAGAACCTCTATAAAATCATAAATAAAGTTTCAATGTATCCTGATGAGGAAAAAATTGACACAGACACTAAAGACATAATTGTGTGTACACTTTTGTGCTGATTTTGGCTGGGGTAGAGTTGATTTCGTTCATAGTAGCTAATATGAAGCTATGGTTTGGATTTGTAATAGAAAGTGTTGATAACACAGGGAATTTTTAGTTACTGCTGAGCAGTGTTAGCACAGAATTCAGCATTTCTCTGGCACTCATCCTACCCCACCAGCAAAGAAGCTGGAAGGGCACAAGAGTTGGGAGGGGACACAACCAGGACAGCTGATCCCAGCTGATCAAACAGATGTCCCACAGCACACGGCATCATGCTCAGCAATAAATCTGGGGTGAGTAGTAGAAAGGGTGAACATTCTGAGTGATGGTATTTGTATGCCAAAGTCACTGCTACATGTGATGAATTCTGGCTTTCCTGGGATGGCCACATATCTGCCTGCCCATGGGAAGTGGTTGTAAGGACTTAAAGAGAACAGTTGCTTCTCTCAAATACTCTTAAGGCCAAAGAACAACTTTGCCATGAGCTAAGTACAGAATGGAGTGACAGAAAGGTGCAAACTCCAATGGAGGTAAGATATCTGGTAAGAACATCCTGATTACTGCATCCAGACAAAAAATCCCACTGTGGCAAGCTGTGTAGAGAAGCAACTGCTTGTGTGCATACCACCCATCAAACAAAGATCACCCCAAGTTATGGGACTGATGGCATCTGTGGCCACCACCAACAACCGAAGCTCCTCCCAAATATGCCTCTGTAAGTACCTGTAACTTGAGTGGAGCCACCACAGCAGGCACTTCAAATAAGATAAAGGTGGTATTATTTGTCTGGGTATTATCTCAGACCTTGGGAGAGGTTAACAAGTCTTGGAGATAAAAATGTATTGGACAAAAAAAATACAGAATTTATGGGCCACAAGGAAAGACAACTCAGCAACTGTGCTGAAATCAGCCCCAGCTGAGTATAAAGTAGTTCTGTCAAAGGGGAGATCATGACCACCAACTCAGGGACCCAAGAAACCCACCCCAAGAAACTCAAGAAAAGGACTGAACAGAAGGACTAGCATTAGAAGCAAGGGAATAATTTAACCAATAGAACTGTACACAGTTCTATGCCAGAGAGCATTTATTCCTTTGGCTGCTAAAATGCATAAATAGTGAACATTTTGAATAACCTCAGCACCCCCACCATTGAAAGGTGGTGAAGAAGGACCAACGGGATGCTGTTGGAGCCACAGGTGGTGAATATCCTCTGCTTGATCTGTCTCTCTCTCATTCCTCCACCCTCTTTCTCCTCTTTTTTCTCTTTCTATCTCTCTACCACCTCATTTTATTGTTATAAAATCCATACTATTGACTTCAGCATGTGGTGTTATTTGCACCTTAATTTGGGCAGTGGTATCTCTCAATAATAGGGTAATAACAGTGGTGAATGAATTCCTTGTCTTACTTTGCTTGCATGTGCAGTTTTTGTTCTACCTATTAAATTGTCTTTATCTCGGCCCACAAGTGTTTTTCAATCCTACCTTTCTGATTCTCCCCCCCCATTCCAGCAGGGGGGAGCAGTCGAGCAGATTGTGTGGCTGTGTTGTTGGCTGGGATTAAACTGCTGCAAACCTTCAGACTCTTCTCCATAGACAAGATGTAGTGTGGAAGGTAACCAGAAAAGATCATTTTTTTGGGGAATAACTGTTTCAGCTCAGGCTGTGAACTGTAATAGCTCAGTCTGGACTTCTACGTTTTGCCTGTGCAAGATGAGTACTGCAAAAATTTCCAAAGTTCACCACAAAAACAGATCAAATTAATGTCTCTTTTCCTTTTCACCTTCAGACACCATCAGTCTTTGTATATCAGAAAATGAAAACCTGTGAAACTACTGACAGAGAACTCAAAGAATTCCTGAGACAGTGCAAGAAAAGCAAAGTTTCAACCCAGTATAAGAAAAAACTTTCGTTTCTTTTCTTGCCAATACAATCAGAGCGAAAATGTTCTTATTATTTCACTAAGACATTAAATATAAATAAGTATATATGTGTGTCAGGATCATCAAATCTTATACTATGATGACAAGCATGGATTTGTTTTCATCCTTCAGTCCATGTGAATTTTTTTCTGCTGCTTGTTTTATTCATTTCCGTAGCCAGGAAGATGTAAGAAAAAAGGTAAGAAAGATTTTCTATCAAAACCTTGAGATTTGTGTATCCCCTTAGGATTGTTTTTGGAGATAAATACAGTTTTTAACTAAACTTTGTCTCCTAAGCAAATGATGGCCCTGATTTTAACCTCCAAATGAATAATTTCTTTGGTAGTTTACAGGAATAGACCTGTCACACAATTGCAAGCAAAAGCTTTTCCAAGCTAATTAGGAAGACACAGAAACATGAGGCAGACCTCCAGAAAAAAACTAATTGCACAAGTCAAAGGAACTGTTTAACCAGAGTGATTACAAAGATGCTAAATATGAGAAAAGTCATAAATTCAATGTGGTATATTCTTTTGGTGACATAAATACATTTTTTTAAACTGTTTACCCTGCAGCAATGCAATTTATTATCTCCTTTTTGTTTTGTTTTTTTTTTAAGCTCCTATTTCTCAGTGTAAAACTTTGTATTTCAAAAGAGTTCTGCTTTCACATCATATTTGATGCAAAACTATTTTAATAAGGCATTGTAGGTAAGCACATGGGTAACAGATACACAAGCCTTTTATTTGTCTAATTCTATTCAATTTATGTCATATGTAGGCACACCTTAATAGAGTATTTTGTTTTGAACTTTCAGGAAATTCTCTCTAGAAGATTCAGCATATAAACTTTGTAGTCTTGAAAAAGATACATGGTATATACAGAAAAAAACCTCATTACATTATTTAACACTAAATTATTCTGTTTCTAAAATTATTTAAGATAAGTATCTTAACTCTCCAATTGGCCGTAATGACTAACATGTCTTCTGTGACACATCTCATTTCTGAGAAATCCTGAAATAATTTATATTATACATGAAGGCAAAGCTCTTCCTTGCTTCATTTTCCCCTATCCCCTTAGCTGGACTACTAAAAAGAAAATGAAGTAAACTAATTTTTGTTTCAACAAGAGTTTGCAAGGGTTCCTTTGTCCACCTGAGCAGCAGTGTGGGAAAGAGACATGACCTCTACTCCCTTAAAACCAAAGAATGGCAGCCTTCTCCTGCTCCTGCCTTGTCCCACGATGTGCTGGGCTCGGGCAACACGAGCAGCACCCCCTCTACACCCCCAAGGTGCCAGGGTGTGGCAGCTGTCCCTCTGAGGCTGCCCAGCACACTCTGATACTCACCCACAAGATGTGGCTCCATAGGGATCCCTGGGGAGGGTTGCCTTGAAGAAAATACCTTGCTTAAAAATGAGAGCTGATATTTCAGCTGGAAAATAACATAACCTCAGGAACTGAACTGAAAATCCAACACAAGCCTCTTGGCTCCATGACCAAATCCATTTTCCACCTGGTTTCTGATAAATTTACTGCAAAACTGAAATATTAGGCCAACATGTGTAATTAGTCATCTGTAGGTACATATTCCACAGCTTTATAGTAAGTTTTTGCCTTGAAAGATGTTTTTTCAAATAACCTTAATATAGTCAAATCAAAGCTAATTTCCATTACAATTAGGTCATCCATTTACCCCTCAGTGAAGTTCACAGTATTTTCATGCTAAATTTCACATTTCAAACTTAATCTTTTACAGCTCTAGGGCTGGTCAGGGAGAGGTCAGTCACAGCTGTTCTGCTGTAAAACAGGAAAAGCATTCTTAATTGCTTTGTTTTCCAGTGTCTCTGACCAGCAGTGATGCTGCAACTTTCCTCAAATTCACCAGTATACCAGTGTAGGAGTGGGAGGCTTTATCCCCCCTAGATAATTCTTCCTTAGATGTGTGACAATCTGAGAAACATGGTGTTACAGAAAAATATCGAGCCACAGGGGCAGCTAGCAGCCCTTCTAACTTTTGTCCATCTTATTGCATGTACATTATTGTGCACACCAGCATGAAAACATTGTTTTATTTGTCCAAGTGAGTACCTGGAAGTACTCACATATTTCATCATCAACATCATCATCATCATCATCATCATCATTATTATATTACCACAGAAGTAAACCAGGACATCATAAAACAGAGGAAAAAATCAGTTGTTACAAAGAATGCACAGATTAAATAAATCTGATTTTCTAACAGTATCTAAAAATGTGAGGGTAGAAGGGAGAAGATATATTCAATACTAAAAGTAAGAGGAAAAAGAATATGGGCTATGTGAGGAAGGCAACCATGAACCATATTATTTTCTCAGAAAAACTTTGCAATAACATTTATACTCTTTCAGAAACAAGTATATATAGGATAAGAACTCTTGTCTGCAATGGGAGCATCAGAGTTACCATAAAATAGTTTAATTAGCAAAACTTGTAAGTATATATTTATATTTGGTAGTGTCTTCTAGATCCACAAAGTTCTGCTCTTTACTAATCTCAGATCTTAGAAGATAAAAGACAATTTCTACTTCCCTGTAAGACACCTTCACCTGGAGCTAAGGGGCAAAGAGGGAAGAAAACTGTGTATCAGATAAACTGGATGTGTACAAAACAGAAAATTCCACACTCATAGTGTATAAACTGTCCCTCTGTCTCATCTTCATACAGCACCTTGCATCATGGGTTCTGCACCAGGAGGGTCCTGACATTTGTTATTGTCTAAATAAGCAGCAGCAACAGCTAAAATGGTTTACAATCAACCTGCATCTTTTTAGTGACAGAGGTTACAGAGCAATTTGGACACTTTGAAAGAGCATCAAGCAGAGGTTAAAATAATTTTGATCATGATGCATTTTTACCTGTAGGTTAAAGAGCACAGTGCTAAAGTTTAGCTTTAGAAAGTCCAGACGACATTTATAACTGATGCCAGGAGCTCTATAATGCCCATATGTGTCCCTGCATGTGTGCACACATACACACTCATGTAGATAGATAGATACATATTTGTATGTCTTCCATAGAGACATACTGAAAACCACCTGGTGAATAAGAGCTCAGCAAGAGAGAAACAAGCAGTCATTCCTGTTCTGTCAAAACAGTGTACATTCCACTACATTCTCCTTTTAAAGTATTTTTAAAAGCCGTTCTTTAGGACTTGGAAGTATCTGCCAAAAATGCTTTGACATTTTGATTTCTGTGTCACTTACTGACCCTAGGCTGAGAATAAACCATAATATAATTTCTTAAATTAGGTTGACATATGGCACTCAATGGTTTCTGGTCACTACTGCTGCAAAAATACATTGACTACTTTGTGGTTTTAATGCACAGATAACAAAATGAATGCATTACTGGCATCAGCTACACACAGGATGTGTGGTCTGATCTGATCCTGAAGCCTAAAACCCAGAGAATCTGATGACACACCCACTTGTCCTGTGCCTTCTGTGCCTCATCTCAGTAACAGTGGCCCAAAGAATAAATCCATGCTTGCCATTATAGTGGATTTGCACTGTACACAAGAAAGATCAGAAGGGCTTTGCTTCCACTGGCAATTTTCTGTTCAATTTTCCTGTTCAATTTTCCAGTAAAATCTTGGGTTTTTGAAAAACAAGTCTTGAGCCATAAATGCATTCAGAGAAGGAATAATAAGGGTACACCAACAAATAGTCTAGTAAATAAACCAGATTAGCAATGTCCTGCATTTAGATGAACTCCAACCATTCTGGTTCATAGATACACAGAATATGCTGTAGAAGGGACTCATTGGGATCATCAAGCCCAAGGAATCATAGTTTAAGCCCAGATGGACACCCTAAGAATCCCATCATGCTCCTAAGAGCATTGCCCAAATGCTTCCTGAGCTCTGTTAGGCTTGCTGCTGTGACCACTTCTCTGGGGAGCCTGTTCTAGTGCTCAGACACCGTCTTTGGTGAAAAACCTTTTCTTGATATCCAACCTAAATATCCCCCAACTCATCTTCATGCCATTTCCTCAAGTCCTCTCACTGGTCCCAAGAGTGGAGAGATCAGTACTTGCGCCTTGGCTTTCCCCCATGAGGTTATCCAGGTTTTATAGAGTTAGGAAAAACATTTCTAGGAGCACCAAATTAAAACTTAATTTCTTATGGCTGCCTCATTTCATTGTGTTCAGTGTATGTCATTTACTCCTAGAGCTTTTCTCAAGTGTTCACTGTAGCTGCTTCTCATGCTACTTCTCTGTGTCCAACAAGATCAGCCATCCCTTCATCCGGGGCAGCTGTGTACTGAATTTCAATTTCATGACGTATTTCCATGAACAAATCAGATTTTAATATCTTTAGAATCCTCTTCTGATAAATTTTCTTGAAATTGTCAACTGAATTTCATTCTTATTCAGTGTGGTCACACAGGAATCATATAGGAAATCGAGAGAAGAATTGAACAGAAAAATGTCTATATCTGCAGTGATATAATTATAAAATATCTCTACCATGATTTGTAACTGGAACTAAGGCAGTGAAGGTCAGGTAGGAGGCATGTATATAGGCAGGAGAAGACAGTAACATTGGGACCATTAATAAGTCATGTGAATCTTATTATTGTGTGTCTCTGTTATTAATGATCAACAAAACAGAGCCCTGCTCTCCTCCTACAGTGTTGCCATTGACATCTGCTGCTCAGCAAGTTATCATATTAGAATCTGAGTGCCATTTTTTGGAGGAACTGATTTCCAGAAGGAGGGGTGGACCTTGGGTGAAACAAAGCAGGATGTTTTCCATTGCCAAACCCCAGAACAGAATTTAATGCAATTATCAAGCAATATAATCTGGTGCGTACAGTTGAGGAGGAGTTCTTCCTCCTACTCTTTGAATGGACTCTCTATTTGTATTCTAAAGTCTGCAGGAGAAAAATGTCTTTCTGCTCACATTGTGTAAAGCCCTGAGGTGCCTGATTTGAGCTGGGACTAAATGTTGCTGAAAGACAAATATGTTCTTTGCTGTAATATTAAAGTTCTCTGTTTCTAGTATCTGTTTGACCCATGAAGAGCTGTGGACCCCTGCCCATCTGTATCAGGGAAGTGTCAAGAGGGGCTTGCCTTTCCCCTCTGGGAAATATAATACTAGTGTGAGCTGGATACAAGTGTAGGTTAATATGATGAACGTGACTGCTTTTAAATGGCTGGGGATAGCAAAGAAACATTATATGAAATGTCAGGAAATGACAAGGGAGGAGATTAAAAAGTGCAGTAGTGCCTGAGCAAGAGCTGCTGACTAGGGAAGGCAAGCTCAGACGCTGTTCTTGGAGCCAGCACTGGCACCACAAGTCCTAAAGAACTCCATGTTCTTCCTAAAAGTGAGATCTTTCTGATCAGAAGTCACTGGGAAAGTATTTATGTCATCAACCTTACAGAAACTTATCAGTTAAAATGTAATTCTTCGCTAGTAGTTAGACAGTAGGTGGTACTTTTATAGTTGACATCCTCAGTGATGATGTGCAAACAGCAAAGTAAATATAACTATTTTCAATTTTAATCTCTGTAGCAAAACAAGCAGAAGTAGCTCAAATATATCATGAGCTAAGAAAGACAAAAAAAGATAGACTTCATGTTCAACTTTTTCCAAGGTACTTTTATTTTATTTCTAAGCCACAGAGGAAAAAGAAAGAAATAGGTATTGGTGAGGGTGGCCTCTTAAATTAAATGTGTATTTACTTGATATTTTCCTTCCTTGCCTCTGTTTCATGATTTTTATTTCTCTGATACTAAAGCATAGATATCTAAAAAATGAAATATTGGATTTATTCAGAGATGTCTTCATTGGAGACACAAGAAATGTTGCTGTCAGGATTCACAGGGCTCTGGTTTTCTTAGTATTAGTTTTTATTTTTACCATAGTTCACAGATATACAACTTTCACAGAACAGGCTCAGCAGTTCTGTGTGAAATGTAAGCTCAGCAGTGCCTTTAGGTCCTCAATCCTAGGTAGGCAGCATATGAATAAGCTAGGAGAAGAGAATGCTCAGAGCTTGAAAATAGTACAAGTAGCTTGATGATGAAGATATTAGTAGAAAAGAAGGAAACCCAAGTGTAAAGATGAGTTCAAATGCTAATAACTCAATGAAATGATTTATTGAGTATAATTTTAACCCTCATCCCTAGGCTGAAAGAAAGATAAAGGAAAAGTACCCAAAGAAAAATTCCATATGCTATGCCTACTCTTCTTTCTGTTGACTTCTACTACTTAGTCATCACATACATCATAGAATGTCTGTAAAGATTTGGAGAGCACAGCAATCACACTGTGCAGAGACCTGGCATATATAAATGATGCATTTGACACTAGGGTACAGCTCATCTCCATAATCCTCATAAATTTTGGGAAGAAAGAGCAAGAGAGGCTCCTATCTGATGTAAATTGGCAAAGATCTATTAATGTCAGTGGTGCTGGGCTGATTTACAACATCTGAGGAATCAGCCTTGCTCAGCCACTGACTAAATACTGCAAGCAGTGAACAGACTGAGCCAGATAAACTGCAGCTAGCACTCCCCACAATTCATTGGATTCCTTAAGAAGTCATGATTCTAGTGCATGGTACTATTAAAGATAAATTTAAAGGTAGATTTATCTAGGTGTTGGGGGTTTAATTTGGTTTTTTCGGGTTTTTTTTTTGTTTGTGGAATTTTTCCCCATTGGGTTGCCAAGGGAACTAATTGCTGGGTGCTTATGGGTGCTTGTCCAAGGCAGGAAAGGAAGGGGTGGGGGGCAGTTGCTCTGGGACTCCTGG
>VZUI01074803.1:0-26291 GCA_013401135.1 Cettia cetti
TAAAATTAAAATTAAAATTAAAATTAAAATTAAAATTAAAATTAAAATTAAAATTAAAATTAAAATTAAAATTAAAAAAACAAACAAATAAATAAATAAAACTGATGGTTGTATTCCCTTGGTAACTCTGGTGAGGAGCCATTTCTGAAGTCCTAGTCAAGACGACAGTGAAGTCAGTGAAGTGTGAAAGACATAGTAGATGGAGCTGTGTTAGCTTTGGGATTGCTTCTGAGCTTGGGACAGGATAGAATTCTGAACACTACATGTTTTTATGTGGGTGCATCACAGTTCAGAGAGGATCCCATATTTGAGCTAATTTACTGTCACACGAAAGGGAGAACCATGGGCAGCCACATGGTTTTCCTGTAAAAACTGCTTGCAAGCAAATATTTGAGGTTCATTCTTCCTTGAGGTGGTGAGGGCTGGCAGTTAGGGGGTGGGCAGAAGGCTTAATTATTCTCTTTGGTTTTGTTGCTGAAGGAATATTTTTTAGAGTGAATAAGACCACCTCCCAGTAGTTGCTTTCCTTTTTGTCCTCAGGCTATTAAGAGCTTCTGTGCATGGAACTATTCCAAATCAACTCCATGAAGGAATGTTTTTCTTAAGAAAAAGCACTCATTTTCATAGTTTACTTTAACCCACTTTGAGACCAGCAAGGCATTCCTGACAGTAAAATCAAGGAAATCAGTGCCTCTGTTTCACAGAGCCTGAGAGGCCAATCCCTCACCCCCTGCTTTCCAAACACAGAGAACAAAGAGTGACTGCCACTGAGCTGCTCATCTTCTAGAGACTCCTCCTGTCCACAACACAGAAGGTCCTAGGCGGTCAAAAAAGAAAAAGAAAAAAAAAAAACAAAAACCAAAACCAAACAAAAACCAAAATCTTGCAAAAGCAAAAAAAAAAAAAAAAAAAAAAAAAAAAAACAAAAAACCAAAAAAAACAACCCAACCCCTAATAAACAAACAAAAACAAAAAACCAAAACCAACCAAAACCAAAACAAACAAAACCAAACCAAAAAAAAACCTCCCCCCAAAAAAACAAAGCAAAAAACCCCACAAGCACCCAAAAAGCCAACACCACAAAAGCCAATCAAAAAAAAAAAAAAAATAAAATCCCCAAATCAGTCAAAATTCCCAGTCTGACAATCATTGTGCATCAGGACAATGACAAATTACACGAAGAAGCTTTTTCCCCTTCAGGTGTCTGGTAAAGGGTGCATCCTTCTCCAAAGGTGGAGCTACAAGGAGACACAAAGGAAAGATATCACTCAGTGGGTGAGTGTGGCTTCTCCCACATTTTACATGTAAGCTTTCCTGAAAAATCTGTGATCAAGCCCAAAGAGTCTAACAGGCAGGTGTTTAAGCAACATAACCCACATGAATAGGCCTTGCAGTTGGGCTGTCCTTTCACCTGTACATTCTGCCAACTCTCACAGAGATGCTGTGGGCATCTTTTATTACCTCCTTCAGTTTTATTGCAGCCAGTGAGCCACAGAGGCTTGCTGACAGGAACATGTCAGTAATTAATTAGTGGCAATCATATATCATTTTATCAGACATTTTGGATTTTGCATTACACTGCCAGCTGTATACATATACTCTTATATTATGCTTTGTATTTACGTTATTCACCAGTAATGCCAAAGAGAATATGAAATTATGCTTCAAGTAATTCAAAACTGAAACTAGGGCTCTCAATTCATCTATTTATGTCATTTGAGGACAAGCAAGCAAACTCCTAGACAAGAGTGAAATGTACATTTGTTAATGTATTTTTTGGCAGGGAGGGAATGCAGTTTCTAATAAGTGAATCCCTGGTGATGCATAAAGGCAGCTTCTTTTCTTTGTTTATCCATGTGGTGCCATGTAGATTCTAAAAGCATTATCCTAGTAAGGCTGCATTCCGGACAAGGACCACTAAAAGTTGCAATCAACACCATCACCAGACATTTCCTATCAGCGTAATCACCAGGCTTATTAAAAGTGTCATATGCTTTAAAATATTACTTGCCCACACTGACCTTGGCTTGTTCTGTTTTCTGGTATCAGTAATCTCTGAAGGTCTTTTCACTGTGCTGCTGTCTGTTAAGTAGATACACCAACTATTCTTCCTCTGAACAGACTGAGTAATTAACTTTTTGTAAGTGTCCTCCCAGAAGGCTTCCTTGTCCTTCTACACGGCCACTCAAACATCCAGACAAAACAAAAATTCCCTGCTTTCTGAGGGTTCAGCAATATGGTTTTCTGCAGAGTGGCTGAGAGAAGGAACTGAAGTACATATGGAAACCAGGATGCCCCAATATCTTGGGCATAAGCTTGCCTGAGAGTTTCCACTGCTACTATCAAGCACAAGCAGAACACCTTTGTCATCAGAGCTTTCAGTAAAAGCATTGTCAAGGCTGGAAGATTTTCTTAATTATCTTTTGTCCTTGGCAATTTGTTTATTTGTGCTTCACAGGAATAGTACAATACACAAGGGCAAGCACAGTCACTTATTTTGTTTCTTTCACCTCAGGTGATTCCAGGAGTCTGTCCCAACAACTTCTCCTTTAAATCCATAGCCTTAATTATACATTACCTGTTCAGACAGAAGACACTAGCAAACTCCCTAACTGATATCCTCCCCCATATTTCTCCTGTAATTTTGTCATGCTTCACATCCCTCTCACTCAGTTTTGCTTTTTTCCTGCTCTGTCACATTGAAGAAAGTATCTGAAACTGGTGGATGGTCACAGCCTTGCAGGCTTGCCTACCTGCTTTTCCATGTGGCTGAAACTGTCATGATGCTGTCTTCCTTCCATGTGTCTGTGCCTCCTGCTTAATATATTTATTTTGCTGCTCATGGCAAATTTCCACTTTCTTTGGGCACAGGGAAGAGGGGAAGGAATCCCAGAGGTTATTTCTTTCCTTCCTCCAAAACAGGCGACTTCGTTCAAGGGCTGCTTTGCTGCTTTGCCAAGTAAAGTCTTAAATGCACTTCTTTTCTTCTGCTCACCAGCTTATAAAGTCCTTCCCTCTATTTTTTGTCCCCATATGCTGGGAGCTACTTGCAAAAAACTGAACAGCTCCAACAGGAAAAAAAAAATCAAGGCCGTGATTTGATGAACACTGACTTCTTCCGAAAAGGACAACTTGTTCATAGTTTGTAATTTACCTCTCACTCCTGCCCACTCAGTCATACCAGCTCAAGTTTGTTGCAGCTAAACAGAAAGAGGCAAGTTATCTCACTTAAAAATGCCCTTCTTTTGGTTTGGTTTTGGAGGGTGCTTTTGTGTTTTTTTTGGCTTGTTTTATCCTTAAGCCTGCAAGCAGTTGTAATAATACAACAGGGGAAGCAGCTAAGAGGGAGAAGAGAACAGCAGCAAAATGGGTAAGAGTCATGCCAGTGTTGCAAATTAATAAAAAGTTCACTGAACTGTACCTCTAGACAGCCCCGCCTCTAAAACTCCGTAGTTCTGTGGAGAGACAACTGCCCCAAAGATTTACACAAGAAAGTAAAGGCATTAATTTGTCCATTAATTCCTCCTGAGTCTAAGGCCCCCACTAAAAAACCCAAAATAGCTCAAAGGGAAAACAAACAATTCTTTCTCAGCTTGGGAAAAACGTGACAGAAATGCTGAAATTTCAGAAAACATGTTTTGGATTGAATAGAAAATTCCATGCAATCCAGAGAAATATTTTTTCTTTTATTTATTTATTTTTTTTCTCCTCTGGAATTTTTGAAAGGCAGCTATGTTATCAAACAGATATACTACTCTTTGCTCAGCAAGCCTGCATGCCCTGAACTCTTTCAGGTCCCGTCAAATGGAGTACAGATGCAGAGTGGAAATTATTGGCTCAACGAACATCACTCAGGTCAGATCTGACATCCACCTGTGTCAGAGAAGTCTAATATTGCAAAGCTGGAGCAGAATCCTGGCAGTCTGAGGCTTTGAATGAACTAAAATGCATCCAGAATGACCAGCCCGCGGTGCTAACACACAAACATAACAAAAAATTTTTGCCTTCCAAAGGAACACAGCTGCAATTAGAAGGAAATGTCATTTCATGAGCTATTCACCTGCATCAACAGGCATGCCCTGCACTGCTTCCCAGAGCAGGAACATCCCCTTAGCAGGATCAATGCTTTGTAATTTTATGCCAAATTCTGCCAGTCAGTAAGGAAACCGTCTTTTCACTATGTGTAGAAAAATGTGTTCTGGTCGTGTTGGGTCATTCCTTACTTCTTGTGAGGTTGTTTAGCACAGAAGGAGGTTTGTTGTGGTTTTTAATTTTGTTTCATGTTCATTTGGTTTCGGCTTGGGTTTTTTGTTGTTTTGGTTGTTTGGGTTTGGGTTTTGTTTATTTTTTTTTTAATCACCAAGGAGATGAGCCTTAGTAATCAGGAAGCTTCCCTGTTTTTCTCTACAAAACCCCTTAATCACATACCCTAAACACCACACTGTTCCAGGCTTTCCAAGGACTTTGCAAACACCTTATCTGTAAAAGCCTTTGGCACAGTGCCCGAATGAGAGGCAAAGTTTTTAACACAGTTTTTGCTCCTCAGTGAAAACAGGATACTGCTTCTCTCTGTCAGTGTTTCAATGTCTTTCCTGGTGCTGCTGGCAGTGTGAAATACGGGTCATTCATTCCCTCTCTCTCTGCCTGGTGAATTCCAGGGGACAAATATCCCTGCTGCCCTCTACCAAGTGGGCTGCAAATGCCTGGAGCTGGCTTGAATAAATGATTCTGTAGGGACCACATTCAGGCACTAGGAAACTTTTTTTCTTTTTTTCTTTTTTTTTTTTTTTTTTTTCATGGTTTAGAAATGTGTTCCTGACTGTCTTTCTACAGTGAATTAAGAAATATTTAAAGGTACTTTGAGCTGTGACATGGGACACTTGACAGTAATAATGCCTAGGAAAGTGATGATATATATCAGCATATCAACAGATATAGCAATATCTGCTATTACATATAATAAAATCCCAGATAATTGGTTGCCTGCTCTCTCTCTGCCATCAGTAGTGCTGAAACATGATCGTAAGTTGTTGCTGAACAGGTGAAATCAAGATGCAAATCCAGGTGAAAATGGAATTTGGTAAAGAACAGCTTCTGATGTGAACTGCTCAGTTATTTTTAGACAGGGACATCCTAAGCCCGACCGTTTGTCCCTCGCAGATGCTTCCCACATCAAAAGGATGCAGCTCATGTTAGAGGCAGTGAAACCTCCCACCAGCACCCCTCCAAGCTGGCTGAGAGCCCATCATGAGACACTCCTCCTCTTCCACTTGGTTCTTTATTTCAGACTTGACAACTTAGGATGCAGATTTAAATCCAACTACAGAAAAACTATTAATAAGCCCTTCAAATGCTGAGGATGAGAATTCTCGGTGAATTTAAAGCTGAGGGATGATTGCCAAGAAAATTTGGCTTTCACTCCCCTGTTGCTTTGATGCCCCTTGCTTTCAATTCTCACAGCCTAAGAAAACACTTTTTGCTTCCTTTCTGCTTTATCCCTAATCTCCCCAGGTATAAGCAGTGGAAGAGATGAAGCCGTCTTTCAAACAGCTGCCCAAGACTGCCTCTCTTCACTTGTCAGCCAATTCTTCCTGCCTTTTAATGATTTTGGCAACATCTTACTCTCCACAGCTTGCTTCCCACCACCGCTGCCAGCCTGGAGAGCAGGCTAGACCCAGGGTGGGGACAAGGCTGGCAGGGCAGTGCTGGTTCCAAGGCTGGCAACTCCAGGTCATGAGGTAGAAGTGCTGCTGGTGGCTAGTGAGGCAGGGTAGCCTCCTTCTGAATGCCACCTCTCCTTGACTGTCCATCCTCCCCATAAAATTTGCACAGCAGGCACAAGATAAGTGATAAAGGGATGTGCAGAGTATAGAACAGAGCTCTGAACCAATTGTACATTTGCCCTAGGAAATTTCAGGTGGCCACAAATATTTACATCTGGGTCACAGGAATATAAATTCAATTAATAATTTTGGTCTGGGGAAGGGGATGAGGGAGGATTTGAGTTTTGGGGTGTTTTGTATTGCAACATTATATTCCAGCGATTTGATTACATTTCGTGTGTAATTGCATTGTGTACATGTGTGTATGGGGGTTTTTTTTGTATATTTGTTTTTGTTTTGGTGCCCCCTCAAAACAAAATGCTGAAATAATTTTTTTGATGGTTTAGGATGGAGAAGAAGGTGGATATTTTGTTTTGAATATCATTCAAAACATTTACCATCACTAACAAGAAGGAGGCAACCAGACTAAAGATTTCTAAAATCAAAAAAGTTAAGCAAAACTTTTCTTCAAATCAACTATTCTGGATTGAAGCAGACTGGAATTTCTATTTATATTTACTGTCTAGTAGGAAAAAACCAAACTCTCAGAAAAAGCTACTGGATTTGAATCAAAGGTTTTCCCCTCCAGTTTTTCATCCATTATATGAAAAACTTTAGTAGCCAGTGGGGTTCCCCAGTTTGGACATCTTGCTTTAAGCAAGACTTTCAATGTCTGTACACCCAAGGATTCAGAGGATGGCAGGCACTCTAATTTACAGCAGCCAGCCACCATGTAAACACCAGCCTCAGGGATGCAGGAGACCCTGCATCCAGAGGACTTTTCTACAAAACATATCTTAGTTATGGCTATGTCTTTTCCTATTCGAAATCATCTCCCTCCCCATGCCTGTAGCAAAACTTTCCTCATTCTCAATGTGAATAGGATTACCCTGCCAACATTTCAGTAACCAACAGGGCCAGCTCGAAGTTGATTTTTTTGCACTGGTGGGGGAGTTTCATAATCATGGATTGCTGTAAACTACACTGAGGAGTGTCTTCCTCCCTGCCTTCCTCTTTGTCTGTTTCCCCAAGCAAGAGAGCCGCTGACAGGCACACCAGGGACAGGGCTGGCAAACGGTGGGAGATGCTGTTTCATTGGCAATTACTGCCTAGACGAGTGTGTACTTGTTCCTGCCGGCTTCCCATGAAATATTATGGATCCAAGTGTGCCATCAGAGTTGGAGTCATCAGCTGTGAAATCAAAAAACATACTGCAGGAATTGCAAGGCCACTGGAAGAATTCACCTCTTCTGTCCCTGTGAAATGGAAATGGGACACCAGGCCAGTTGTGCAGCAGGATGGATCCGTCCTCCCTCACTCTGAGGGAGGCTGTCTCCTTGGCAGGAGTTTTGCTGGCACTGCTGAAAGCTTCAGTTTGACTGGGGCAAGCTGATGAGCCTTCCCGTCTGCTACTTTCCTGCAGCTGATCTCTGATCCTGCTGAATCTCCCTCTGCTTCCTGCTGGAGAGTAATTCCTTCTGACACCTCCCACTGCATGGACCAGACTGCTTTTGAGCCAGCCAGCTGAGGAAAAAATAATACCTAGCTTGGATGGGAAAGTTCAGGTCTAACCTATTCATGCACTAAAAACACATCCTACCATCTTCAAGATCCAGTTATCCTATTATGTGCAAAGACCCTGCTCCAGCAAAGCACTTCAGCTCCTGAGTACTTGCCTCCTCCTATGCTTGGTGTCATTTACAGTGTCTTAAGAGTGCATCTGGATCAGGGCCTACTTTTCCTTAGCTAGTCCCTGTATCAGAGCCCTTATTTATTTATTAGATATTAGATGAGTTTTCTTTGTAGTATTTTTGTTTGTTTGTTTGTTTCCTGAGTTGACCTTTTCCAGTCTTAATTGCAATGATTTCCAGGGCAGCTGGTGGGGTGACTGTGCACATCCATTTCACCAGGTGCTGTATCTGCTGGTGCTGAAAGACAGAGTGGAACAATCCCTGTAGTGCCCCTTTTCTGACTGATCTGAAATTATTTCTGAAAGGTCATTTTACACCCTATGCCAGACGCCTGTGCATAAAAGGAGAATGCACATGTGTATATATTCCCTGGGATGCTTCTTGGCATTACCCTTCCCTTCCTCCCTGTCTTTTCTGTTCTGATCTCTCACAGAATCATTTCTTGGTTCTAGTTACCCCCTAACTACTTTTCAATTCCTTTATTCACTCCTCTTCTTTATATTTCACAACCATTGCAAAGCATAGCAAGGCCACAAATCCCATGATGTGGGGCACAAGGAAATGAGGGGATTTCATTCAACACCACTAGTGACAGGTGTTTATGGCCAATGTGAAGGTCTGGATGAAAATCAGATGGACCTAAAGCATATAGAAGAAGAAAAATGTGAAAAAAAAAAAAAAAGAAAGATAAAGAGTTTGTCTGGTTTTTGTCTCAAGTTAATCTTTCTTTTCTTGCTCTGATAGCTCAGCTTAACAGCAGAACCGTGAAATTTGTAAATGTGGAACTTGTTTTTGTTGGATCAAAATGTCACCAATATATTCTATATATATAATTCACCATAAATAAAACCTCATCTTTTTGCTAACCAAGGAAGGAAAATAAACCAAAACATTAAAAAAGTCCATATCTCTTTATATTTGCAAGCCCTGAACACATCCTACTATTGTACAGCTCTATGAATTATTACAAACACCAACTTTTCACCACACAGAGGAAATATATTCAGCTTTACAACTTGTACCATATCTATGATTAAACTAACAATATGAAAGCAGATTCAAATCGTCATTTCTTTCCTTTTTTTTTTCCCTCTATGTTTGTAAAGTCCTCTGAAAGTAGCTCTCAATCAATTTGAGTATTTCTCAGGATCCAACCCAGAGCCAGTAAGGCTTTAAATGTGAGAGCATGCACGATTCAGTTCTACATATATTTAAAATCTAAAATGATGCATTTTTTTTTCATTACATGGTTTTTTGCATATAGAGAAGCCGACAGTTGTGAGTGTTACAAATCCATTATTCATTCACAGAATGGGCAATTGTGGTGCCCAAATGCGCATAGAATTTTCAGAAAAGAATATTTCTGAAAATATTTTTAGAGATTCTTTCCAAATTCCTTAAGACTTCCACTTTTTCTCTCTAAACCATGATGACAACAATTTTGAAAAATATATTAATTTTTAATTTATTTTTCATTTTTATGGAAGCAAAATAATTTGAATCTTAGGCATTAAAAACTTCACTAAAAATGTGGTGTTTGGAATTATTTTTAAAGAAACACTTAGGTAAGCTCTTTATTCACTGAGAATTATCTTTAAAATTATATATGGCAACATTCCAACCAGTCACATAAAACACATCTCTGCAAAGTTTTTTTTTTCTTGATTATTTCTTGATCTGCTTTTGCTTTTATGTGATGTAAGCATTTCATAATTAGGACTTAGGACTTTTCTGCTGGGCATGGATGGTGCAGAAAAGTTCCCAGGATCACATTCCAGCTGTTTTGGAGGGAACCTTGAAATTGCTGCTATCTATTAATATAATTAATTAATACCCTTTATTATGGCCTGGTATCATTAACAGTACAGCAACACACAACTCTACAGCAGATGCCCTTTTCACCACAAGAGAGATTGTTTATTTATGCCTTACCCACTACACTTCTGTTTAGGAATAATACTTCCAATATTAGGAACAAAATTTCCAATATTTGCTTTTACCTGTGGACCCTCTTCTCACTGAGGCAATCCAAATGCCTGATTAAAACATAGGAACAAGTAAAAGTTGAGTTGTCCTTTTCACCTGTCCCAGGTGAAAAATAAAACTGGCTGAAAAGGATGCTTAGGGATCATTCAAGATTTTTTCCAACATGATGCTGTATTAGTAATGTACTTCAGGCTTTTTTTTGTTATTTTATATGTTTATCTTGAGGGTTGAGATGATCTTTTAAAAACATTAAAGTGTAGCAAATATAATACTCTACCATGCTTGCACTCCTTCCTAGCCTTAGGTCCTCCACGAAAATGAGCTGTGACATTTCATGATACATGTCTTAATTTTAACTTAGGAAAGGAAAAAATGTTTTCAAACAAATAAGTAAATAAATACAAAATCACCTCATAAATATTTTTAGAGGCCTGATGGAAAGTCATATCCTTTTGTTGGAACAATGTTGCCTTTTCAGAGGTTATACTGGGAACTGTTTGATGTATTACAGTGTTCAGAGGGAAATATTTAGAAAAAAAAGAGAACTAATAAGCTAAAATTTCATATGCTATCTTTGCAATGGTCAGATCATCAGCTGTCACAGATTTCATCAATCAGTGACACTTGCTGAGGATTTCTGGGGTGAAGATTTTTGTATGCATTACTGTGGGTTTATCTGTATGAAGGGAAGAACCCAAGAAAACTATCTAATTTATCTCTGCTCTAGTAAAAGGGGCCAATTATCAGCTGCAGTACTGTGGAGAATTTCCTGTCTGGTAGTCCAGAAACTGCCAAAAGCAGGGCATAGAAGCCAGAAAGTATGCTCTTGTGATTGGCCCAAACAAACAAACAAAGATCCCCAACAGAAAATAACTCTCCCCAAAATAAAAATAGTTCTAAAAGATCAACAGAAACAAAAATGGACCAGATTTTAAATGAGAGCCTGTGTTTTACATATTATGTGGCTAGACATAGTTTTTGGAAGCTGTCCAGCTCAACCCACTTTTCCCCACCATCTGTCAGCAGTGGGTTTGCTAACTGCAAGAGCTTGGTAGCAACGGTGCGAGAGGCAAGTGTTAGACAATCGAGTTTAAACATGACAAGAGCAGGGAAAGTCAAAGGCTTGATGATGTAATGTGCTAACAGTTGGCTGTTGTGAGAAAAAGAGGAGGAGCAGGATGGCACAGAGAAATAAGTTGGTCACCTTTAGCCAGGATTCTCTGGCTCTCATTGGTGTGCGCTGAGACCCTGGCAGGATTAAACTTGCTGTAGGGAAGTGTTTAATTTACATAGGCCAGGGAGATTTGGGATGGTGGTTTATATGCTGGCTTGTGGTACCAGCTTTGGGCCTGCTGTCAAACCAAGTCACATTCTAAAGAAACTGAAAACTTCTGAGCTCATGAGGTGGGTCACAAAATGAAGACCACTGAGAAGATGAGCTGTCTGTGAGTTTTATACCTTTTGTCCATCGCAAGATGAGCTAAAACTTCCTACACTCTTCCACTAGTCCCATTCATATACAACCATCACTTCCAAATGCCTTTTCTTGCCACCTTTGCTGTGGGTCTACAGCAAAGATCAAAACAGTGATAATCTGGTCCCCTCTAGATTTCCTTTACTTGGTGTACCAGCTCACCAGAATTAAGGTGGGTAAGGAGGGGACACTCCAGCCCACAGGGGGCTGTTCTCAGACATTTAATTTGAAGCCAAAACTCTGAACAGTGCTCAGAAGATTCTGGTTTACTCCAAACAGGCCTTGAGGAAACACATCTACTCTTCATGAAAGGCAGGATTATGGTGCAATGAAATGATCCTTGCAAAGTGGGAAAATATGTGTATCCCCTAGTCCAGCCTTGACTGAAATTGTATTTATTTCCCAAAAATTGCCCCCGAAAGGAATGTGATCAAACGGAAGTTAAATCTGCTGCACAAACAATGTAAGAGCATATTCAGATACAGGAGACTGAAAGGTGGGGTAAATGCATGCTACCAACAGAGGGATACGCACAGTGCTTGAGGTGGTAATTGTAGTATTGGGTCTCATTTTTGTCACTGTAAAACCTTCCTTGAGAAATGTGCCTCTCATCTGGCCTTGGGCAGGCAAAGGAATTTCTCCAGCTTTCTTTGAACTGGGCTGTGTTGGGAAAAGCTCAGTCCAACCTAGTTAAATTGCCTGCTAAAATTACAGCCAGTTGGGGAGCTGGCTATTAAAAACTCTTGAATGAGCTGTGTTTCCTCCTGATGCTCTTTGCTTGTCTGCTGGGAGAGTCTGTGCTTGGTCCAGCAGGCAGCTTTCCATTTTTTCCTTCTCTACCCAGGCTGCTCTGGCTGCATCCCAAACTTGCCAATGCCTCACATGAATCTGATGCTCTGCTCTGAGCTGAGCATCTCCATCACATCTACCAGCCTCACTTCTGGCACTCAGTGGGTGAAGCCCTGCTTTCAAAGGCTGCTTCCTGTCTTTTATGGGGAAGACATGCAGAGCATGGGGCTCCCTGTGTCCCACTGTGCCACCAGAGCCCATTCCATTGAGGGGCAGCATCTGAGAGACAGCTGGAATGGCAGCTTTGTGTATTTTTGTTTCTTGGCTGAAGAAACCACCTGTAGGTTTTAATTGAACTGTCTGTGGATATGCATCATTGGGCTCAACAGCAGAGTCCAGCCCTGGAAGCCACAGACTACCAGTAGTCTTCTGAGTGAAGCATGAGTAGGGGAATGGATCAGCACCTGTGGACTGATTATAGATTTTGATGTGGTGCCATGGCTAGGATCAGTGCCAGTAAAAATCCTTATAAAATGTGTGGACAAAATTTACTGCATACCTGCCATAATCAGTTTTAAAATCATAAAGTTTTTCTCAGTTTTCTTTGATTTTTTTTCTCTTTTTATCTTAAGAAAATGGTAGGAGAGCAATCGTATTTTTAGATCAAAGTTATAAACACTCAAGAATGCATCTGAAACTTATAAATGCTCTATTTTGTTTTATATTGAGATAATTAAAAAATACCAAGCTATATATGTATTTTAATTGGGATTTGAAGAATGACTCCCAGTCACATACCTTGTAAACCAAGTTTCATTGAGCAATAAAGCTTATAAAGCTCTGTTAAAACAACTTTTGTGAAAGTGTTTTTTTATTAAATGAAATACTTACAAACTGGTGAATATTGTAATCAGGTAGAAATTGCTGCCTAAGGAGAAAAAATCCCCCTATATTTGAAAAAAGAGTGAAAGGTCTTTGTTTCCATTAATATACGTTCCTATTTTATCATAACCTACAAAAGTCACCATGGCAAGTGACTAAAACAGAGAAAAATGGTTTCACTGTTGAATTCTAAGAGTTCTAAATCCCAAAATAACTGCACTTGGTTGCCTCTAGGTATGTTCATACAGCAGGTATGATGGCTCTTCTGAGCAAACCTTGTTCTGGAAGCCTCCCTCAGCATTTTGAGGGATGTGTAATCACTCTCTCTCTGCTGTCACATAGTAGCAAACCACTTGCCACGGTCTTAAAGGAATTCAGATATCATGAGGAAAAGACCATTGCTCCAGTGTCAGGTCCATTTCCTCATAAACGTAACCCAAAACACAGGGTGTACCAGCACAGTGCTGAGGATGGACAATAAGAAGCCATGAGTCTGGATCAAATTGGAGTGGGGTAGAAGTGGGGTGGAAGGATCTGTCTGTCCCAGGCTGCATTTACAGCCACACTTGCATCATCTGAGCCTCCCTTTTCAGAGCAGGAGGTGTGCAGAACTGATGCTGGATGGAGGGCTTCCAGAGCTCTTGCTGCCCAGTGCAGATCCCCCAGGAGTCTCAGGCTTTTTCATGGTGCAGTTCCTGTGGCTAGAGACCAGTAAACAATTCCCTTTGACAAAGCACCCCCTAAATACAGTCAGCTGGCTGAGACAAAGTTGTGCTGCTTTACTGCAGTGTTGTGTACATCTGTACTGTGCTTTATGATTCAAGAGAGGCTCAAACAATGGTTGTCTCCTCTCCTATCGAGCTTCCAGCCCCCATCAAGTTTCCCTTAACTTGACATTTCCTGCGCAAAACTGCTGAGCTCCCTGAGACCTGGAATATGGCCAAGTATCATTTCATTGTAAAGCCATAGACAGAGACGTGGAAGATTCATACACAGATTTCTAAACTGTGCACTGCTTAAGTGGCAGAAGGAAAACCTTAGTGCTTGCTGTAAGTCAAGCCAGAACACTCATCATTTTTACTATTTATTTCCAGGATTTTCAACGTTTTGAATTTTAATTCCTTTAATTTATTCTTTAAAAGCATAATCACAGCTTGAGTATATGATCATAAAACCCAATAAATCTGGGGAAATGCCCATGCAGCCAACAGAGGAATATCAGCTTGTATCTCTTAGGAATTCTTAATTGCAACTCTTATGAGGCTTTCAAGGCCTGCTGTTTCATTGTAATCATTATGAGGTCAGCTGAGGCTTGCTTAAAACTACCTTGAGTGGTGGATTAATCTAGACTAATAAAGAGTTTTTACACAATCGCTAATCTCTGTTGTGAAAAAATAATCTTTTTTTCCGTGGTTGTGAAAAATAAGTGAATAAAAAAGCTTGTATTTTGTTCTGAAAGAGGGGGCAAAAGGGGGTAAGGTACAAGGTTTAGCAAACATTAAAAAAAATAAAGACATAATTGCTCAAAAATTAACATAAAGTACTGTTGTAAAGTGCAAAAAGGTGAAGGATAAAAGTGAGTTGGTCCTTCTAGAACCTTCAGATGTTCTGGAGGTAGAGTGGCAAACCAGGGACAAACAAAGCGAAACTTAACCGGTCATCACCATAAAGACAAACAAATGTTTCTGATGGATGTTAAATGTGTAATTTAGAAATACTGCTTAGTGGACACTGTGTCTTTGCCCAGCTGGTTGTCTGGAGCTCAAGCCCAACTCTGACCATGGGGATTTGACGCACTGAGAATTCCTTGAGGCTATAGACCCTGTGCTGTTGTCTTTTCCAAGCACAGACTGCAAGAGGAGTTATCCTGTTAGTCTGGTTACATCACACCTTCAGAGGATGAGGGGTAAACCAAAAAAAGCTGTTCGATGTCAGCATGGCTGTATTCATTTGGGAGTTTTTCTGTGACAGTGGTAGAAAGGAAAGAGAGTTACTTTATCTGCTGAAACACTGTACAGGAGGTGAGGTGTTTGTAGAAGAGTGGTGAAACAGAATAAGCCAGGTTAGGTAGCAAGTTTCAGATGAAAGAGGTTAAATGAGAATTGGTGGGTTGCTTTTACACAATTTGCAGCAGAAGATCATAATCCTGACCAATGTTCCGGTCTCTCTCTACATCAAGAAAATTTATAGTAATCTGCATGTCCTTTACTCTCTTCACAAGTAGTACCCTCATTAGAACGTTGACCTCAGCTGAGTCACTGCAATTCTTCCAGTACATCTTCTGGAGTACAAAGCATAATGAGAAGTGAGGCTCTTTGGATCTGGCTGGAGAAAGAGCACATGAACAGCTTGCAAATTAACCACTGAACTGTGTCACTTCCCTTTCAGATTATTGCATCCTAAGAGTTTTTTATTTTGGTGCAGGTAGATGCAGAAGGCCCTGTTCCTGTTGCAAACGCATTGCTCTGCACTGCTTTAATCGCAGCACTGCTGTTCTTTGGGGAAGTGCTCTTATGGCTGAATTAATTAGTGACTTAAAAGTCTTCTCAGAAGACTCAGAGAGACTGAGAGGAAGCAAGACAATTGCTCCAGCATGACAAAACTTACAGAAATTAAAGGTCCAAGGAAAATGTTTAGAGATTGAAACCTCTGCCACATCAATGCTCAGGAGGAAGTCAGTACTCTGTAGCCAACATTAAATGCAGAGCCAGGCACATCTTGGCAGCTTTCACATCTCTGTCCTTATATGAAGGTCTTAGTGCTGGGTTCTCTCATGATAAATCCAGGTATGAACTCAGTGGGAATCAGCTGTGGTTGGGGTCTGCTGGTGATGCTGAGATATAAATAACATCAAAAGGATGGATTGCCAAGCCACAGTATATGTCAAGAGATTTAGGCAACTGTAAGTATGTATTTAAAAACACCAGAAGTTGAAATTTGCATGGACCCCTACTCTGCTGGCTGCATAAACACGTACAAATACCACAGTGGTACGCTGGTATTTACTCCATGAACAGACATGACAAATGCTGGGGAAAAGTTCTATATAATTTAGGACCAATCCAAAAATACTTACAGATTTGTGTTGTTGACTAACCTGTTCTTCCAGGTGTGGCAGCTTCATGCATTTTCCTGGTTGCCTTGCTGTGCAATGCAAACTCAAATGCAGCTGCACAAATACCTCCTTGATATCCTATGGTAGAGAGGGAGCCTCAGAGGCTTCTCAGGCTGATTTGCCACAGCAGCAGGGAAATGGATTTAGTTTTCAGGTGGTTGTTACAGTCTGAATGGGATGACAGTCTTGTGCTGTCTCATATGAATTTATGCTGCTACTGTAAATAAACCTAGGGGGGTGAGGCACATTTTGACCTGCTCTCGCTGGTGCTTTCTGATGGCTGTAAACTATGCTAATCAAAAGTGACATCAGCAAAACTGTTGTCATCATCAACCCCAGTGCACTGTGTTAACTGGGCCAGAGCATGCAGAAAAAAAAAAAGACATGACATGTAAAATACATTCCAACAGATAACACCAAATATATCCAATATACAATGTGTCCCATTAATTCACTACCATACTATTCACTGCAAGATTAATGATCTTGAAAGAGATTAAGATCTTACTTCTTTCTTCTGGTTTGAGTTTATCAATAAACTTACTTCTGGTCACTTAAAGCAACTGTGCAGTGGTGATCTGGGGGACCAGCAGATGAGGCCAGGTGGAAAAGCCACAGCCTTCATCACACACCTGACCTGCACCAGCCCTGATTCTCTGACCCTGCCTTCCTGTCATATCTCCTCTTCTCAGAGAGCCCTTCTTGGTCTGTGGATGTCATTGGTGGCTTCTTGGCTATCTCAACAACGTTGAGGTTTCCATCACATCAAACAATGGCATGGGAAGAATTTTGAAGTCTGAGGAGCGTGTGTGATGTGGTGCTCAGTGGGAGGTGCATGGCTACTAAATCAATGTGCTTTTGTGATCCTTGTCTGGAAAAAGACATCACTTTGTCCATATCCACAAAGAACACTGGAAACAGCCACAGGCTTCCACTGCCCAAACTTTATGAAGCCTGTGAGACATCAAGAGAGTATGTACACAGCACCATGCCTGAGATAATAATCCAGTGCAGGGCACAAATAACCATGGGATGACTGCAATGACTGATTTCCAGTTTAGGCAGGGTGAGCTGAGGTCTGGTCAGCTATGCACTGTGCAAATGGTTGTCATCTTCTGTGGCTTGGGACAGCTTAAATAAACCATCAGGGGCTGAAGATGCAGAAGGGAGAGAACTGCAGCCATGTGCAGAGCCTTATTGAGATATCCTGTCCTGTTTACATCAATTTTCTGCCCTGCTCCTGTTTCTATCAGCATAAAGGAGAAGAGAATCATGACTTTCCTTCCAGAGTTTTTAAAGCCTGAGGAAAGATAAGCAGAAGAGAGGAAAGAAGGAAGATTTTGGATAAGGAAGGGAGTGGAAGAGAAGCTTTTAAAACTGAGTATGGAGAGGAGTCAGGTGAGGAGTTGTGGGGCATGAGAGAAAGATGGCAGCTCAGCTCCTGTGGAAGAGGAGAAGGCAGCTCAACAGCACTCCCTGCTCCATTTAAATATCAGTAAGGTAGCTTCCACCAATAAAATGCCTTCTGAGTGGTGAGAAAACAAGAAGAGTGTCAGGACCAGCTGGCACCTTGAGAAAAAACAGCTGTGTTGCTGAACAGCACCACTTGGAGCACTGGATGGCTGCCCCTGCCTCCTCCTCATCACTATGCAAGGCCTGTCAAAAGAATAATAAAAGGTGCTATAAAGAGAAGACAAATCTCAGGCATTCAAAAGAGAGACTGGGCAGAAGGGAGAATGGGCAGAGCTGGACTCCTGCAGCTGTGTGAGCATTTAGGGGCTTGTAGAGGTGGCTGGCTTTGGAGACATGCTTTCTGTCTCCAGAGGTGACAAGGCAAAGGGAGGGGCTGCCCATGACCTCGCACCATGTGGGGTCAGGCCCTTCTGCTGATCAAAAATGCATGAGGATTGGCCTGTCCCTTTGTTTCCTTGTGGTTTTTATCTGTCAAAGTGCTAAAGAAATGCTGGAGGATGGGACTGTGCCTGTCAAGCCCTTGGTCTGGAAACCTTCATGTGGCAGACTCAGCCTGGTCCCAATCTTCCTCCACCTCCATGCCTTCCTGCTGGTGCTGCTGCTGCCCCACTGTCCTGGAGAATCAACATGTTGCCACCATGAGAGGCACCTCACCAGTGCCACTCATTGAATTGACATGATCTATAATTGAATGACATGATATATAAATTTACCTACCCAGCCTTGAGAGGAGTTGGAGATGAAATTTCACCAGGCAGAGAGATAATTTCCCCTGTCTCCAAAACAGGAATGCTCAAGAAGAACAGATTCCTCCAGGCAATAAAGGATAGGAAGGAAATTGTTTTTGAAGGCCAAAAGCCTATTCTTTCCAGATTTAGGCATAGTGATAAACATCAAAAGGAAACAATGGTTACCCACTTCTGCAGGTGTTTCCTTCATACTTAACTGCTGCCTGTTGGGAATACTGCTCTTGCCTATTGTTTGGTAAATTCCAAGAATCATATTTTTATCCATTATGTGAAGGACTACCTTGCTGGGTACATATTTCCTTGTGAGTGACTCCAATGCTGTGCCTGTTGGGGCACTGGGGAAGCCAAACCCCAGCCACATTCCGCAGACCAAAGCCCAAGGACTCCAAGATCCTGCACAGTTCAAGATATCCTCATCTTCCTGTGCTAAAGAACATGGAAAACAATGTTTCATTCTGTGGACATCCAACATTTCTTCACCCTCATCTGCGCCACACCAGCAGCAGGGCCTGCTCTAGATTGCTGCAGCTGACCTGAAGTAACATGCCAGTAACAAAAGGCAAACATTTGACAAGGTTACCCAAGGAGAGGGAGCTGGCCTTCTTCAGCACATCTTGGAAGTTTTCCTGACCAAAAAGAAGCATTGGATAAACACCTTAGGAAGATGAGCTCATCCTCATGATGAGCCCTCCTCCTGGAATTTTCTGTCTCCTCCTACATGTGGTTGAGTGAGACCAGTAACAGAAGGACAATTTCTGGAAACAAAAGCCAGAGGAGGAAAAGTTTTAGGGATATACAACTCAGCATGTTGGTGCATACATATCACTAGATTAAGCAATGCCTTTGGGAGGAGTCACTAATTTTTTTTGTTTGTTTATATGTGATATATATATAAAATAACTATTACATAGCTTTTCATGGCATCACTTTAAACTTCCTACGGTAGAAAGTTGATATAAACATTGAAATTTTCAGGTAGGGAAGCTGAGCCTCTGTTTCCTAAGTAACATGGCATAACAGCAGCAATACTGGAGGAATACAGTTCTCAGGACTCTCAGTGAAGTGTTTTCTCCCCACATGTGCCCAAAGAGGTGTATGTAAACTTGTGTGCTTACTTAGACACCCTGCAACCCTAAAGAAAAGATTGACTTCCCAATGCAGTTGGAGTTTGTTAAGACATGACAGAATCCAAACCAAGATTTGAGGTTCCCAGTTTCCACCTTCTGAGATCTGCAATGCACAGCTCAGATGAACCACTGTCTTAAAATGACAAAAGAACCATTCATCAGCAGAGAGGAAATGAAATTATAACAACAAAAATTCCAAATACAGCTGCTAATTCACTCTCCCAGTAGATCTGTTTTATTAAAAAACAAAACAAAACAAAACAAACAAACAAACCAAAAAAAAACAAAACCAAAAAAACCCCAAAACAAAACCACAAACAAACCAAACTTTTCTCAGATTTAACTATGTGGGAAATGAAGGCATTCAGCTGTATTCAGACAGAAGGTCTGTCTGGCAGAGGAGTTGCTCTCCATGATACAATCTCTGATGGCCCATCTGTGACAGACATCAGTAAATATTTCATAGATGTCCCTCTAGAAAAAAATTAAATGAAAACTCACCATCCCCACTACTTGCCACTTGTTCTAGGAGCCATTCTCAACAGAAAAAACAAACAAACCCACGATTTTGTCTTAAAATTAACCCCCAGCTGAAGGCAAAATAAAGATTTTCATGAAGAAAATGTAAAATATGGCTTTGTTGCAAGCAGTGATGAAGTAGAGATGGATTTCCATCTCAGATAAACTCTTCAGTTCACAGGTCCCTTTTTTCCCAACTCTCTGTTTACAACATATCATTTTCCAAATCCATGTGGAAACCAAATTTTTACCAGGGTGTTTTTGTGTAGTGGTTAAACTGTGCATTTCTGACATGGTGAAAGACAGAGGACAACATGTATTAGTCAGCAGAAGGAAACATTTTTTATTTATTATTTATAGACTTTGGGATTTTTTTTTAATAGTGCTCATCAGCCTCTGTCTCTGAGCACTTCCCAGAGGTCAGTCACAAGTAATGTCCTCATTGCTGAGACACTGAGCAAAGGCCACAGGGCCAAACCTCAGATGCAAATGGGAACTGATCCCCAGACCTTTGGAACTCCTCTCCTTTGTACCATACAGATGACTGGTCTCCTTTACCCTCCCACCCCCACCCTGGCTTCTCCAAGTATTTCACATGTCAATCCCACAAAAAACTGACAACAGTCCTTGATTTTAACAAGCATGTGCCACCAAGCACAATAAGATCATTCACAGTGCTCAGATGAAGCAGGTGGGGTGAGCCTTTTCCGGGTTGACTATGTAATTTTGGCATGAGCTCTCTGTTGCTTCATAGAGCTGAAACAAGATGTGTGAGGAAGGGTGACTTGTTTACAGCATCTCAATAATTAATAACCATTGCTGGAAAATGTTTCTAGATGTACACGCACTGAGTCCTAAAGCATGACATGCACTTTGATTCATGTGCGACATGAGCTCCCTGATACATAAAATTCTCAGTGGTCTGGAGTTTGTCAGCCTGTTGATTCTGCTGAAACATATGTTGGTCTATTGAGGGAGCTGCGTGATGAGCAATTTCAAAAATGTCCCAATTTGGAAATGTATCTGCAGACAGTGTTTCAGAGGAAGTGCTGTGTGATTGAAAGCTGAAGCTGCACCATGAAGTTCAAATTAGATTTGGACATTGTGTGCACTGTCAGTTTGGAGAACTCTTCACATGCTTGCCAGAGGTTTATAGGACATATGGGTATGAGCCACAGACAACATCTAGTCATCCAGTTTCTATTTAGTTTTAATCAGACACAAAGATCCTTCCCTTTAAACACAAAGAGAAGGAACCTGATTTTTCAACAGGGAACACAGAAAAGAGCAGGGGTGGAAGGAGTGAGAGAACAGCTTATTCCTTCATAATCTCTGCTCTTCACATGATCTTCAACCTGCTGATCTCAGTTAGTTCTGGGGAGAGCAGAAACCAGAGCTAGCAGCCTGTAGTTGTTTGAAGAAGAGAAATAAAACAATCAGTTTGGAACCAGCTCCTTTCTCATAACCTCATTTGTTTCATTCACCAGCTGTTTTTCTGAAAGGTGGTGAAATAATAAAACACACCCTTGATTTTCCTTACCTTCTCAAATATTTTCAGTATTTTTTTTTAAGTTGCAGGAGTGTGAGGAAACACAGTTGTGTCCAGGGTCTGGTCCAGCATCCATTGCCCTCAGAAGTCTTTGAACAGTATCCATGGGCCTGGGTTTGCAGAAATATGGATTCCAAAGAGCACTTAATCACATTAGCTGAAATCCTGCTGATTTCACTGCAAACTTTTTCCATCACGCTTGGAAAGTGAGCAATTTTCTCTTCACTGCATACGTTTAAGTTCAGCATAGCAAAGAAAGCTCAAGATGAGCTGCGGCCCAGTTGATTCCAATGGCATTAAGCATTTATTTACAGGCAGGCATGTGTGTAAGCACCTTCCTGGATTACAGCCTCACACTGACTCAGGTTGAAATGAGTGTGCCTGTGCTGTGCTTAAGCAGGGCTTTATTGTCCTTTGAACTGAATTCTGTACATCTTGGAGTCTTACTCCCTCTGATTTGATGGCTGCACTGAAGGACATTGTGGGTCCCTACGGTAAATCTGGCTCCATGCAAGTCACAAGGAGCTTTATCTCATGGAGTTAATATTCACTTTCTCCTGCACAGGACAGTGGAAGAATTTAAGGTTGACTGGCATGCTTGTGGCAAATTATATATATTATTTTTAAAAATAGCCCCAAATCACAAATCATTGAGATCCAAATCTATATTCAATATAAAGGAGATGACATTCTTTTATCTTTTTTTCCCCTCTGAGTGACTATTGTTTGATAAAGGAGGTTTAATCAAAAGTATATATCATCTGTGCTTTCATGACTACATTGGCCTTCTACCAACTATATGTAAATTTAAAAAATTATCTGTTAATCATGTAATATAATAGCATGGACCATCTCTCATCAAGCAAACATGTTCCACAGCCCACTCTCTTGGTGGAACAAAATGGTGAAAAATAAATCAGAAAAATACAAAGGAAAGAAAAAAATTCAAAGATAGCCACAATAATAACAACAACAATAACAAAAACAATAATAATAATAACAACAATAAGGAAATGCAAAATAAGAAGCAGGTATTTGTAGCCTGACACAATGAAGATTGGGTTTAATGAGACCCCCATCTGCTGATTTCAGGGAGAAAAGGATTAGGTTGTTCTTCTTATGCTTGGAAACCAGATAGCTGAGGCTGAGGCTGCCTTTGTTGTTCTCAGCAGTGTAATCTAATATACAAAAATCAAAACCATGCCCCTTTTTTGTAAGTCTCTGACTAGCACACATCAATGAGGTTTAGTCATTCCTCAACCCCTCAGCCTCAATTTAGCAGTACCAAACACAAACAGCTGGGATGAAGCAAAAAACTGCATCCCAGAGGAAAAGCCAAGCAAAATAATTACATGTGTTTGTGAACACATCCTCCTGAGTGGGGAATACCTACATCCAAAAAAATAATATCCACTGAGGAAATCTGGTTGAAGCCAAGACCCTTTGATTGTCTGAGAGTGGGAAGACCCTTGAAAGGTGCAACCTTAACTGGACACATCTCCTCCAGTGTTCCCAATGCAGCCAAAGGAACAGCTGTCCCATTTCTTCCTCAGGGCTCTCTGACCACGTCCCTCCATGTCCTCCTTTGGGACAGGAATGGGGTCAGCTGACAGCAGCACTACCTTCTGCAGCAATGTGATATCTCAACCAAGATAAGATGAGCATTGCATGGCAGCCTGGACAGAGAGCCAGGAGAAAATAGGCTCACTGCTCTGTGTTTGAGGGAAAATGAAAGGACAAATGCAAGGCAGGTGGGGACTAGAAGCACTTGGATTTAAGGCTCTGACTCATGCCTGCAGATGGATTTAGCTAAGGCAGTCGTCATCTCAGCTGTTTGCCCCAGACCTCTGCCAAAGGTTATTCTGGGCTATCCAGAGGGACTGGGACTCACTTGTGTCACATATGGGCTGAAGACACACTGCAGAAGCTGGGGCAGCTTGGGGTAGGTAGATCTCCTGCTCAGCCTCTTGGTTCTCCTGTCATGAGTCAGAATCCCAAGCAACAGCATCACTGGAGGGCTGATGCCCAGAGCTGCTTGTGTAAACCCTTGCAAATGCTCCATCAGGGTCACCACATATGAAAGATGGTGTTCAGGAAACACCATTCCCTTTTAGAGAGGTGGGTAGCAAGGTTTCCCTGAGGATTTTTGAAAGCAATGCCTTTGGGAGATCATTTGTTTTGGCATCCATCTCACAACACCAAAAGCACTTTCATAAAATAGATGAGATGCTCACTATCTCATGAAAATAAGGCATTTTAAACTCAAAGAAAGAGTATCAATATTTCTTTTAGCTGCAAATGATGGTGCTGAACCTATAGACTGACAATTCCACATGATAACTGAGAGGTCTGCAGAAGAGTGACCCCAAAATGTGGCTCTGTCTGCACAGAGGTGGCAGCAATTTTCACCCTGTGTGTACTTAAAGAGGCAAAAGTGATGGATGTCTCTGCTTTAGCCCCCATTTATTTTAGTGTGATTCAGGGAGCTGTCCCCTGGAGACACAAGTGAGGACAGGTATCCAGCTGGTGTGGAGCAGTCCCAGTGGTACCCAGAGGTCCCCTGGAGAAAGGCATCAGCTGCTGTGACTTTGACCTCCCATGGTGGCCAAGGCATCATGTCCAGGCTCCCATGCTGCAGCACACCCTGCAGGCTCCCCAGCAGACCCTGGGGCAGGTTTTGAGTGTGCAGAGCCAACAGCCTGCCAGCAGATAGCTTTATAGCAAATATGAACACCTCTGCACCAGCCTGGAGACAGAGCAGTGGGTGACAGCAGGGTAGACATACCTTGCAGCCAGCCAATTCAAACGCTTCATTATCTGAGACTTTGGCAAGACTTTTTAGGGCCTCCACTGCATTTTCCCTACCTAATCAAGCTGAAGGCAAGGCATAGACCTCCTTGCCAAGGCAGAGTAAGCAGTGTCCTGGACAATGGCTCCTTCTGAGCAGCCCAGTCAGTTTTGCTAACAGGGACAGTCCGTTTTGGAGTGATGAATGCTACATTATTGGCTGAGACTTGTTAGACAAGCTGAATTCTCTCAAAATGATCTCCTGACAGGAGAGAACAGAATACAAGAAGGCTTGTATTTTCTTGCTAAAGCATTTACGAAGAAACACAAAGCCCTAAGAAAGTTTGCCTGCTAGTTCCTCGCCTGTGCTACCCACACTGAGCACAGTGCTGACAGAGTTTGCTGAGATGTTGGGAAATAATGTGTTTTTTGGAACACTAAAACTATCATTGCCTCTGATTAAAACAATCCAGCTCCCAGTTTGGTATAGTCATGATCACATACTACTCTAAACATTTATTCCAGACTCTCTACTTACATTCCCAGTTTCACATCTGAAACCTGTGATTTCACAGAAGTCACTCATGCACCTTGAGTGAAGAAACATAAAATTACCTCCAATGTGAGTCTGGAAATAGCCTTCCTCCCTACTCTTTCTCCTTTGCATCTTTTGTGCTAGTGTGTGTTCACATGTGAGTGTGTTCTTGAGTTGACATCTATTAAAGACTGATCTCATTTGTGTCAAACATGCCACCTACAGGAAGCATTTTGGAGCAGTCAAGTTACAGGAGATAGATAAAAAAGAAGAGGTAATGAATATGGAGTGTATATGCCTTAGCAAAGTAATGGAGATATGTACTAAGATCAAGTGAAATTTGACCTTCTGGCTGAAAACCTGATAGCAAACCAATTGGAGAACTTTAGAAAATTGGATCAGCCTCAATGGGCACAGAGTAAACACTGGGAGTGCAATACAGTCTTATTAAACATAATGCACATTTAATGCATAATTTTATTGCAACCAATTTCATGGTACTGCCTTAAATGAGTCCGGGTCTACTTCAACTGTAGCAGTCCACTACCATTAGTGCCTCTTAAAAGAATTGCAGGACCAGTAAACTATCACCAATCTGATCTCTCACTTAGCCCATACTTTCTGCTTCATAAACTCTCCCAGCTCCCACAGCTTGTAGTGAGATTTTGTCTTTGTTCAGTACGCAGCTTTTGAAACACTAAACAGTTTTGGCAAGTCTTCACAGATGGGAATGTTACAACATTTCCATTTTATGCTGGTGGAGTAAAGCAGTGAACCTTCGCGGCTATAGATCAGTCAGCTGAATCCCAGCTTTACAACAAGAGTTCCTGGAACCTGTATAAGCAGAGTGGTGCTGAAGATTTCTCAGGCACAGCAGGCAAAATCCTATTTTTCTAAGTGACAGCAGTAGTGTTTGCCCTTTGATAGGAACAAGGAATAGGGAAAACAAATGATGCTGAGCTCTAAGAAGTGAGTAGCCCCCCTCACAGACTGATAGGGGATGGCTGGATTAAAACCTATGGAACCTCAAAGAAGCAACAAGAACTGTTTAATTTATGCCCCCACAGTAAAAAAACCCACACTCTTTCCAGACTTTTCTTGCTGAGCTCTTCACAGCCTGTAGCACTGTTATCTGCACCTTGTAGAAACACCAGCCAGGGAAGAGATCAACCTGGGATTTTCCAGGTGTAAAGGACATCCTGTGTGTAGCTGAGCTCGGATTTTCAACACGCTGGAACTGGAGGGGTGTTTCAGTCCAGAAACGTGATCTGAGCCCATCCCTAGATGCGAGATCAGCCCTTTATGTTTTGTCACAGTGAGCTGCTAATAACATCTGCAGAGCAGTGCTGCTGGAGCTCCCTGCAGGGGTCCTGTTTGCCAGGCACCACACACATGTGTACACAAAAGATATCTCTTGCCCTGACAAGTTTAGGATTCCAGCCAGTAGCAAAATGCAGTGTGGGGATGACACACACAGAGGGGTAGAAGAGGCCACCACTGCTGTCATCAAGTGGTACAGTGTCATGAATCAAGCCTTCAGTGATAGTGAAATAACACACTGGCTGCTTTTGGTTCACATCCTGAGTTTTCAAGCCCTTTCTCCTGTGATCACAACCAGTAGGACTCACTTCATCTCTTGCCATACAGCAGCAGACCTGGAAGTTTTCTGAAAAAAGAAAGAAAAAAAAAAGAAAAAGAAAAAGAAAAAGGAAAAGAAAAAGGAAAAGGAAAAGGAAAAGGAAAAGAAAAAGAAAAAGAAAAAGAAAAAGAAAAAGAAAAAGAAAAAGAAAAAG
>VZUI01074812.1:0-19840 GCA_013401135.1 Cettia cetti
CCCTTCCCTTCCCTTCCCTTCCCTTCCCTTCCCTTCCCTTCCCTTCCCTTCCCTTCCCTTCCCTTCCCTTCCCCTCACCAGGGATGGGAGCAGCTCCTGCTCCTTCCTCTGGTGCCGTGGCTGAGCCTGGAGCAGAGCCTGGCCCTGCTCTGACCCTCCCTGCACACTCAGGGACATCCAGGGACGTCCAGGGATGGACAGGGACACCCAGAGACACTCAGGGACACCCAGGGACTCTCAGGGTCACCCAGGGCTGAGGGCCCCTCTCAGCATCTCCTCCTCCCCAGCTCCCTCAGCCCTTCCTGGGCAGGGAGTTGCTCCAGGCCCTTCCTCATCTCCAGGAGCTCCTGTCCCAAGGCTCCCAGAGCTGAACAAGCTCCCAGATGTGCCTCACAGGGCTGACAATTTATATTTTTAATTCTCACTGAAGACAACAACCTACGGCCCAGCTGATCCCACCAGCCCCACATGAAACCACTCCTGCCTTTCCTCCTTCCTCAGAGGACAAAAGCCCCAGGAATGCCCTTGGCTCCCTTCTCCCAGAGGCCCTGGGGTGGCCAATAACAATAAAAACCATGCCTGCAGAGCTTTCAGCCTCAAAGGCTGATTCTCCAGGCGCTCTCCTGCAGTTCCTGTGTAATGGCATTTTTTAATGGCCGGGCCGAAGGAACCTAATCTTGCAATTACTCCATTTAATGCCATGTAATGGCTGGGCAGCTTCCTGGGATATGGGAAAGGAGAAGTGTGGTATAATTGCATGAAAGTGGGAAACAGGAGTAACTACTCACATTAAAAAGGGTCAGGAATAAAAGGCAACATGGTGTGAATTGTAGAGGAAGGAAGGAGTTTATGACACGAAGCTGAAGGTCTGGCAGGTTTCAGCAGCACCAGAGGCAGCATTCCCCTCCTGCCCCTTTCACTTCCCATCAGGACAATAAAAGAGGAAAAGGAGAGAGCTGGGAGCATAAAATCCACAGGGCTTGCAAAGAGGATAAATTGGGTTTGAGGATGGAGTGAGTGGGTCAAGGGCAAGGCACCTCCACGGAGGTTCTCCTGGTGCATTGCAGCATTCCCAGGAGAATCTGCAGCACAGGGTCCTCAAGATGGGAAACACCTGCTGAGCAGCCCAAATTCACAGGACAGAGACCTCCCTGATCCCTGACTTCATGGCAGGAAAAAGGAGACTGGGGAAAAAAAAAAAAAGGAATAAAGGTTATAGTTTGAAAAACCACCAGGGTGACCCTCAGCAGTGCAGGAGGGATGGCAGAGGGTGATGAATTCCTGAGGGGAAGGACTCCTCATCCAGCTGGCAAAAGCTACACAGTCAAGTCTCCCAGCTCTGGAATTCAGGCACAAAGAGGGTTCAAGGAATTTTCAAGGAATGGAGTGAAAGGATTTTATCTTAAGAGAAGAAATCAACAGAAGTGGGAAGGAGGTGCCCCATGTATTCCACATGTTCCAACACAACCCATTCCATGAGTCCATGGTTCTACTCCCTTTGCTTTGCTCAAGGAAAAACCAAAAAACACACACAAAACACACCAAAAAACACATACAACACACACACAAAACACACCACAAAACACACACAAAACACCACAAATCCAGCTGAGGCACCAAGATTGGGCTGGAGGGAGCCACATGCACACCTGAGCTACAGAGGGACCTGCTGGGATTCAAAGAGAGCTTCTGAGCTCAGCTTTACACACCTGAGAGCACCTGTACCTGTAATAAATGCAAAAACTCACCCAAATGCCACCAGATTATGAAATACAATATTTTCTATTCATTTTGGCACTTTTAAGGCCCCATCCTCGTGCTGAGACCTTTTCCTGCCATCCCAAATCAGAGGGAGGAGTCCAAGACATGAAGCTTTTAAAAGCTGGATTCACCCTGTGTAATTATGAGAACCAACAAAGGAAATGCTGAACCTTTTTCCTTTCTTCTGCTCCTGCAGGAATAGGAATCTTCCAGACATTTCAGCTTCCCCCTCCATCAGACTCCACACAGATCCTCCACACCTTCACACGTCTGATCCTTTCAGCTCAGCTCTCAAATGTCAACATTCATTTACCTCCTAATTAACATCATTACGAGCAGTGACATTTTTCTCATCTTCCTGCTTAGGTTTGGGGGTTTTTTTTTGGTGTGTCCTGATGGTTTCTGTCAAGAGGCTGTTTTCACTTGCAGCTTTTTTAAAAGTAACAGTAAAAACTTGTTATTTCCGATGAGGAGCTGCTGTGTATTCCAGGGATTGCTCCTGACAAGGAGGGACTGGGAGCACTGCTGGGAGCGCTCTGGCAACAGCTTTACCTCAACTTTAATTGCAATTCATGGAGAGTCTTCTCCTCCTGTTAATTTTCCTGGCTTGCCTTTGACGTTATTCCTCCTGGCATGGAATTTTCACCCACCACAGCAAACTGGAGGCAATTCCATCCCTTCATCAACACTCATTACCTAATAGGGCAGGCAGAGCAGTGGCCAAGGTCTGTGAGGGGTTTCTGGGCGGTTTTGTGGCATTTTGGGGTTGGTTTTGTTGTTTTCTTTTTTCCCACTTTCACTCTTTGGATACAATATTATCTGCTAAATACAAGCTTTGGAAATTTTGCTTTTCACTGCAAATCCAGACAGGTCCACAACCAAGATTTTGTTTCTGCCAGGACTGGTGGCAAAAACCTTCCTGATCAGTCTCAGGACACATCTGGACCCTCTGCCCTGAGGAGATCAGGGCACTGAGAAGGTCTCAGCACAGCCACAGGTTCAGGCATGAAAATGGACAGAAATCCCCCTGAATCACCAATTCCAGGATGTCTTTATGTGTATTTTCATGATTAAACAAAACCTGGAGCAGCCACGGGAAAAACTCTGCAGTGCCTTAACATGTCCAAAGCCTGATTTTCCTGGGCTCTGCTCCCCACAAATGATTTGTCCTTAACAATCACTGTTGCATGTAAAAATCCTCAAATAAAAGAGGAAATTGGAGAAATAAAGGTGCTTTATTCTGGTCTCTCTGCCTGCAGAGGCCCCATAAAGTGGTGGGGGGTTAAACCCAGCTCCGTGCTGGAGAAAGGATGGATGGATGTGTTCCACCCCAGCACTGCCCTGTGTTTATTCCAGCACTTCTATCCCAGATTTCCCTGGACCCAAATGACCTATTTTGATGGAGAATGTAGGTAATCCAGGGACACGAGCAAACACTGTGCTGAGTTCAGATAAATGGCCTCGATTCAAAGTGAATTTTATAAATGACCCAGCCCAAGTGGGACAGCGCTGCCTCTATGTGCATTTTAACACAATGCACCCCTTAAGGCAATTGGGCTGAACAGCATCAATTCCACATTTAAATATAATTCTTGGGGAGGATCTGGAAAGAACACAGGAAAAAAAAAAAAAGGCTAAATAAACCAAATCAGGGAAAGAGCAAAAGAGTTTTATTTGTAGCTCCTGAACTGTGGGAATTGGGGAGGCTGGAAAGTCTCTTAGGCTGAATTATTGAGATAATAAAGCACCTGCTGAAGGGACCTGTGACTGCTGGAATGAAATTATTTCATTGCCCCAGAATAATCACCAGGGCAGGTTCTCTTTGGAGAGCAAAGGAAACAAGGGAAGGGAGAGATAAATGGAATGCAAATCACCCTCTCCACTCCAAGCGGGAGCAGGGACATGAAAGGAACGAGGCTGGTGCGAAAAACGGAGTTTATTTACCAGGCTGAGGCCACTGGAAAACAACCTGGAGTAAACAAAGCAGGGGAAGTGGGAAGTGTCATCTGTCCAGGCTGGATTTTGCCATGAGCCTGAGCAGTCCTCGGCCCCTCTCTGCCAGGATTAACCAGCCCAGCAATTACAGGAGTCCTAATTACTCTGGAATTACGCAATTCCAGAGTTCTCCATGTGTAACTCAGGGATGACTCCCGACTTCCAAGGCTTCTGCTGCTCCCCCATCTTTACCTTTCAGACAGACAAGTTCCACAGAGCAGGGGCTGTTTCATAATTTAGTACTTATGCAATCGGCTACATATGAATATTTAACACTACTGGGAACTTCAATAAATCACCTTGTACTCGGAATGAGTGGTCAAAATTTCAATTTGTTTTATTCATAGTCCTGTCCTCAGTCACAAGAATTCTGACGGGGACTGCCAAGCTCACCTCTGCCTGGGAACAACTGATTTCACCTTCTGGAAACAACCAAACAAACCACTGGGAATTTCTTTTCTTCCCAGACAAACCTGCAGAACCTTACTGCATTCCCATCTGCTAAAGCGTAATTAATGAGGGCTTTTAAACCCGCAGAACCTTTCAAATTAATGAAAAGTCCACCCAAATAAATTAGCCATGGAGTCCAAGGGCTGTGGATTTAAATAACAGTGGTTCTCCTGACAGGAACCAAGGAACAGCTGTCACAGACAATTATTTTTAGGACTGCTACTAAACCATTTTCCCATTATCAGCTGCCACCTCGCAGCGGCGAGCGGCGGCTCCACATTTTATCATGACAAAAAATCCGAGGGCTCCACTTCCCTCCTTGGGTGTCACAGGTTTGTAAAACACTGGGGGAGAGACGGAGCCAAAATCCCAGAGCAATGCACGGCCCTGGGTGAAGGGATGTGATGTCACCACCGTGGCGGTGACATCATCACCGCTGTGACATCATCATGGCTGTGACATTGTCATGTCCTTCCAGCCAACAGGGTTACAGGGACCAGGCCTGGCTCCTTCTGATTTGCTCAGGGGACCACTTGTCACCATGGCAGAGTGATGTCACCGTGACACATCCCAAAATTCCATCGATGGGATTTTGCCTGGCTCTCAGCTCATCCAAGACCTGCTCTGCCACCATGGCGATGACATCAGCACATCCCTCCAGTCCACAGGGTTACAGGCACAGCCTGTCCTGCTTGGATTTGGGAACCTCATGTCCCCACTGCACAGTGACATCACCATGGCACACCCCAAAATTCTATCCACGGAAGGCACCAAACTCATCCAAGACCTTCTGTGCCACCATGGCAATGACATACAGGGACCAGGCTTGGCCTGTCCTGTTTGGCCTTGGGAACCTCATGTCCCCACTCCACAGTGATGTCACCATGGCACATCCCAAAATTCCATCTGCGGAACGCTCCCAACTCATCCAAGACCTTACATCAGCACATCCCTCCAGCCCACAGGGTTAGAGGGACCAGGCCTGGCCCGTCCTGCTCAGCCTTGGGAACCTCATGTCCCCAGGGCCCAGCACTGCCACCGCCACCCACGCCAACGTTCCATCCCTTCCATCCATTCCATCCATTCCATCCATTCCATCCATTCCATCCCTTCCATCCCTTCCATCTATTCCATCCATTCCATCCATTCCATCCCTTCCATCCCTTCCATCCATTCCATCCATTCCATCCCTTCCATCTGTCCCATCCATTCCATCCCTTCCATCCCTTCCATCCATGGGAACGCTCCCACGTCAACCCAAACACATTCCACCACGCTGTCTATGACATCAGCACGTCCCTCCAGCCAATAGCGTTGCAGGGATCGGTGCCGGCCGGTCCCGATTGGCCCACGGAGGCTGATGTCACAGAGGCGCGGTGACGTCGGCGCGGTGGCCTGGCCGGTTGCCGCCCGGCGCTGCCTCAGTGCGCTCCGGCAGCCGGTGCCGAGGGGCAGCACAGCCTGCAGCTCCTCCGCAGCGTTCCTGCCCAGAGCTCCGGGCAGCGAGGCAGCAGCAGCAGGAGCAGCAGGAGCAGCCCAGCCCGGCCGGCCCCGCACAGCCATGGCCCGGCCGGTGCGCTCGGGCCGCAGGCCCACCACCACCATGCTCTTCCGCATCACCATCCAGAGGCCCGGCCTCAGGCTGAGGAGATCCGTGAGGGCACGCCGCGTCCTCCGCGCCAGGAGGGGAAGGCGCTTCGCCAAGAGCGTCCGCTTCAGGTCCAGGCGCGCGCTGCCGCCCTTCTTCCTCTTCATGGAGAAGCACCGCCGGCGCATCCAGAGGTCCTACCCCAACGCCACCGCCGTGCAGCAGGCCAGGAGGCTGGGCAGGATGTGGCAGAGGCTGCCCGAAGAGGACAAGGACCTGTACAAGGAGATGGCCGAGAGCATGAAGGGCAGGAGGGCCCGCCGCAGGCTCAGGAGCAGGAGCAGGAGCAGGCGCAGGCCGAGGATGGCCAGCCGGAGGAGAGGCATGAAGGATCTCATGATCTCCTTCACCACCAAGGCAGCCAACCTGCGGAATTTCCTCATGTCCTACCTGTGACTGCAGTTCCTGCCTGTGATTGCAGTTCCTGCCTGTGACTGCAGCTCCTGCCCGTGATTGCAGTTCCTTGGAAAGTCCCAATAAAGTTCTGAGTTGTTATTGCAGCAAACCCTGGCCCGCTGTGGTGTCTTTGGGCAGGGCAGGAATTAAACACAAATGTGTTTAATGGATCTGGTGCCGTTGTGGGTGACGGGGAGGCTGGGGATGAATGTTCATGCACATCCATGAGGGAAACAGCAATGATTTCTCCAAAACAGGAGTTAAAATAGGCTCCTCCTGCAAAGGAGGGATTTTGGTCCTCCAGCAGCAGGTCCTGGAGCTGGGGAGGAGGCACAGTGAATGCAGATGGGGAAACAGGAGGGTGCAGGGGACACAGGAACATGGCTTTTCCCAGGAAAAAGCCTTGGGAAGGTGCACAACCTCAGAGCTCAAACCCGCACAGCTCCCTGGCCCTGCTGGAGGAGCCTCTGAGGGGCTTCTCCTCTTGACCACAGCCTTTGTCCAGGTTCCTTTAGGGATGGTCACAGCAAGTGACATCCCAGAGTCCCAGTTCAATGGCACATTTTCCCCAAACTCCAGAAGTCTCCAGTAAACAACTCCTAAGGTGCTCCTGTCCCTCATTCCACACAACTCCTAAGGTGCTCCTGTCCCTCATTCCACACAGCTCCTGAGGAGTTCCTGTCCCTCATTCCACACAACTCCTGAGGAGTTCCTGTCCCTCATTCCACACAGCTCCTGAGGAGTTCCTGTCCCTCATTCCACACAGCTCCTGAGGAGTTCCTGTCCCTCGTTCCACACCCAGGATTTTGTCAGTGATTGCACACCTGTAACACCAGACACAAAGCCCATGGCCAGCAGCTCTCCCTGCTGGGAAACCTAAAACCCCAGGATTTGGCCCCAGGATATGGTACAAAGGCTGGGGATATTAAGGGAAAGCTGCAAGGCTGCCACGAGCTGGTAGCAGAGTGTTGAAGTGAGCAGGGACAAGAAATCTCACTTTAATGGTTCTCCTGCCTGCACGGCTGCTGAGAGCCTGACAGGATCCATCAATTAAAATCTATTCCCAGCTGCAGCAGCCGTGGCTCCAGCAGAAGGAGCAGCTATTTTTGGCACGTTACAAATATGAAGTGGTCAGAAAGGCCCCAGACATCACCCAGCCAATTACGCTTTCCACGGAATCTTTGCGTTCCCCCATCCCTCAGCCTGCAAGCTCCATAAACAAGTGGCACTCAGGCAAAATCAGGCCTGGGGAAGTTGGAACATGGGTTCCACTCAATTGAACCCATCACACTGGACTGGTCCTGAGGAATGGCTCCAAGTTCCTGCAGCTCTGCCTGCAAACATCCATTTTTTACACTCATGCCCCAATAAACTCCCAGTCTGGCCATTCCCACCAATCCCTCCAGCAGAAACACCACCTGAGAGGCTGAGGGACAACCCTGCCAGCTCTGAACACACAATAAAATTCCAGTTATCTGCAGCAGGAACTCTTCTAGTGATAGGGAAACAGGAAGGGATGGGAAACAGTACGCTGGAAATCGGTTGTTATCCACTGGATGTGTTTGCCAGTAATGGTGTGGAGACTAGAGATGGAAATAACTGTGAGAGCAAAGCATTAACAAGGAGAAACAACAGTTTGGGAGATGCCTTCCAGCAGCAGAGAGGAAACAACGACCCTGGAAGAGCTGCAGGCAGCTGATGGAGGAGGGAGGGAAGTGATAAATATGGATATTATGAGGGGAACGTATCTCGGGGGGCTGGGGTGGGTTCCTTCCTCTGCTTTCCACACTGTAGTTAAAACCTGCAATAAACCAACTGCAGAAAATGGTTTCTCTCAGTGTTGGCACAGTTTTGGCTCGTTGGGAGGCTCGGCACCTTTTTCATGTGCTCAGAACTAACGTTAATGGCATTGTCACAGACCCAGCAATGTCATCTTTATCATAATGCTGCCTGTGCTGTCATTGCTCAGGGGAAAATGATTTAAAAACGCCTTGGAAATTGCCTGGACAACCTTCCCTTCAGGCCAGCTACATGGATTCACCTGGGAGCTGATCAGGATGGGATGTCTGTCCCTGCCCATGAGATTTGCTGTCCCTGCCCTCTCCATGTGGGGACTTCAAAGGGGACAAGTTTCAGAGCAGAAGGGAAAAGCCAGGAGTGAGAGATCTTTATGCAAAGCCCTCCAAAATCCACCTCCCTGTGCCTGAGCAGGGGCACAAACACACCACAGGTGTCAGATCTCAGTTTCATGGCACACATTTGGGTACACAACCCAGAATTTCCGGTGCTCCCCCACAGCCGAGCTAAAAAATCCAATTATTGAGCACAGAAGCACCAAGACGTGGCTGCTGCACTCGTGGTTCCGTTGAGAGCTGTGCCTCTGCAGAGATCCCCTCTTGTTCTGAGGGAACAATGGCACTTCAGCCCTCCTCCCTCAGCCAGCTCCACTCTCCTTGTGCCAGCAATTCTCATTTTTGCGTGCACGAGATGCTCTTGTGTGGCAGCAATAGCAGGGGAAGCACTGGAGGACTGGTGAACAGCAGATTTATTTCATCCATTTCTCTGCAGCGATGCTCCCACACGTGGCCTTGTCTGTGTTCATGGGTACACCAGGATGCACCCCACAGCTTGGCACCAAAACAAACCCCCAAAGCCAAGCCCTGCAATTCTTTCTCGAGGCTGCTGGGAGGGTTGGAGCTTTTGAAGGGGCTGCTTTGGGCTTGAGGCTGTGCCAGTGTCCCCAGAGGATGATCAGAGTCACCCCAGAGAACCGCAACAGCAAGAAGGGATTGGAAGGGGACCCTCTTCTCTCTTCTTGGCCACCCAAAATGGTTTTTGGGACCGACCCACAGCAGCCAAACCTGGCAGAAGCCTGCCCTAAAGCCCCACTTAGGAACAGATTAATTCTGGATGACTGGGAGGCTTTGCAGGCTCCTTGTCACGCCTTAACTGAGATGTTACAACTTCAACACCCTTCGAAAAATCAGAGCCTGGAAGAGTTCTCTGCTCATTAACTGCCTGCCAAAGGATCCTCCTGCTCTCGAGAATCAATAACCTGCTTTTGTTCACAGCTTGATTTTAATGGGACCAAAAAGCCACAAGACGCTGAGAGCCACCAGGACTGCGGCGAGGGGAACAACAGCTCGGCTCTTTGAAGCCCATCTTGCAGGCAGGGAAGGCACAGATTGAGCATCTCCGAGCTCATCCCCATCTGCACAGCTCGGGGAGAGGCAGCACACCCTGCCCCCCTTGTTAGCTTTGATTTACATCACAGATCACCGCAGGAACAAACTCCTTCCCCGCAGCCCGCAGCCCGCGCTGGCCGGGGATGCTCCCAACGCGATTTTCCAGCCTCTCTCCCAGCACAGATGATGTCCCCTGCCCTGCAGTCCTTGGGGACAGGGAATCCCCAGCCCCAGTTTGAGGGGAGGCAATGGAACGGCTCTGCCAAAGTGCGCCGCTCCCACTGAACTCCAAACCCATCTGTTGCTTTCGGTTTCCCAAAAGAAAGGAGAAAAAAGAAAAAAAAAAAAAAAAAAAGCAGCAGCTGAGGTATCAGAAGTGCAATTGGAGCAGCAGCTTGACAGACCCAGTTTTGGCTCTTCCAGAATTCAGCATTTACATTGATAAAATATGGGTTTGCTCGTGAACCTCCTGGTTCCACTTAAAGCCACAACATTCCAGTTCCATTCCAGTTCCATTCCAGCTCCATCAGAACCCCCAGAAGTTCCATCAGGCAGGGAGGGGAGCAGCTCTCATGGGAGGGTCTCACACACCCCACGATGTGTAAATCCCCCAGAACGTGGGGGAAAGGTTTTTATGGCCAGGGGTGACCAAACCTCCGGGGCTGACCCCGATCCTTGAGGAATCCCTGCAGAGTTCCCACCCAGCCTCGGTGCTGAGTGAGAGCCAGCCCTGCCTCCCAGACACACCAAACTCATCCAACTCATCAACTCTTCAGCTCTCCAGACCACAGCCCTGGCAGGGCTGAGCATCACCACCCGAGCTGAGCAGGGCCCAGGGCTGCTCCATCCCTCGGTGGCTTTTTCATGAGGATGAAGAGCTCTCAACACCCAAGTGCACAGATCAGAGCTGCCAAGGCAGCAGAACGAGAACTGCACAAGGGCAAAATGTCCTTTTTTAAGACACTCTGTGGGTGACCTTAACACAAAATGAAGTCTTTCCAACTGCAGAAACTCTTGAGCGCTGCCAGTGGGTTCTGCTTTGTTATTTCCTGCTTTTTAAAGCTGCTCTCTGTCTGCCCTTTGCTGCTCCGAGCTTCTCTTCCTCTCCCAGCTCCTCAGAGATCAATCTGCACCTTCTCCACTCAGTCTCCTCAGCTGATGTGAGTTGTGCACTGCTCACTTGCCTATCATTCCCTATTTCCAAGGGTCTGATCAGATAAAGAAATCCTGAAACGTTCCCCAGTCGAAAATGAAGCAGAATTCTGAGAAAGGCAGCGGACAGCGAGTCCACTTTTTGCTGGGGAAAAAAAAAAAAAATAAAATCCACCTTCACAACGTGTGGCCAGTGATGTTCTGATGTTCATTAACGATGTGGGAGAGGGGACAGAGCCCTGCAGGCAGCACAAACCTCTGGGAGCAGCTGAGGGCACATTCCCACCCTGGAAAAGGGGAGAAAGGAGCAATCCTGTCCAGTTCAGAGGGAAACAGCCCAGGGGAGGAGAGATTCCATGGAGCTGCAGAGCCCAGAACCAGGCAGGACAGTGTCACCTCACAGCACAGCCAGCAGCTCCCTGGCTGCAGCCAGCCCGGAATTCTGTGGAATTCCACGTGTTCTTGGAGGATCTGAGCATCTTTTTTTGCAGGATCTCCCTGCTCAACTCAAGCCAGGGCACCTGACAAGAACCTGCAGGCCAAGAGCAGCAACTTTATTTGAAGCAAAGCCTGCTGCAGCCTCAGAGCAGCCAAATCCACCCGGAAATTCCCAGGATTCTCCCCAGTTTAGCTGAACTCTCTCCCCTTTCAATCAATGAAGTGCCATTAGGAGCCTGTTCCCAGCTGGATGTTGCTGATGGGGTTTGAGATGGTGTTTCCTGCTCCAGATTTTTTTTGCCCTGTGTTGGATTAAATTTGGGTTCAATCTGGCTTGGCTTGGAAAAACCTTCAAAGCACCAACTCTGCAAACTCTGACCCCTCCTCACCTCCAATCCAGGGGAATTTTAAAGCTCTGCCAGGTCAGGTTCTGGTCTTGGATTCCACACACTCTGAAATGTTTCCCACTACTTTGGGACGGAAGGGAAAATATTCAAGGGGAGTAAGAAAGATGAAAATTCACAGTTCCAAATGTTTCAGGCTGGTTTATGTTCCAGTCAAGGAAACCTCCAAGCCTCAGGATACAACCAGGAGCCCAGCCAAGGCTTTTACATGCCCATAGCAGCTTGCTCTGAACAACATTTTTAGAAGGAAAATCTAAAAAAACCCAACTTGGAATCTCCTGAACTTCCCTCCAGGAAACACCTTGGAGTCAGTGGAGCCTTGCTTGTCTTTCCCAGAGATTTGCTGCAGTCTTCCCAAGATTTAGGAAGATGGATTCTTGGCAGTTTGGCAGAAAAAAACCAAAATAAGTTACTTTCCTGGCAACTTGCTAAAATCAGAACTTGCATAAAGAAAGGGGAAAAATGCCAAAAGCAAAGCAAGGCCTGGCATCCACAGCAAATGCAGAATCCGTGAGTTTGTCCCTTTGGACTCAATTAGTCCAAATTTACAAAGAATGACACCCATAAAGATGTTAAACATTAACAAAACTTCTGCTAACTCGCTTCAAAATGAATTTTAATTGCAAGCTGTTTGATCCATTGCAAAATTTAATGAGGGTTTTATTCTGCCCACCAAAATTCCGATATATTAATTTCGGGCTAAAAAATCTATAGTTCCTTAAAAGCCTGAGAGAAAAAATAATCAATGACAGAATGTTCTAAATGCCAGTCATTGAGACTGTTCTGTTTTTGAGTTTCTGGGGGGGCAGATACTGAGCACAGCCTCTCCTGCTTCAACATTTCTGCTTTTAAATGGGTTTTTGAGGGAATGTGGCAACACAGATCATGGAATTGTTAAGGCTGGGAAAGATTTTTAAGATGATGAAGTGCAGCCATCAGACTCAGGAGCTTTTTCTCTCTTCAGCTGGAGACAAGGCTCAAAAGAGGCTGAAATATCAGAGCTACAGAAGAGCAGCAGGTTTTTCCTGAGCTTGCCTCAGTCTGTGCATATCAAAAGAGATGCAAAAAATACGAGGTGCCCAGCCCAGGGGGACTCCCAGGATCAGGAGCCCCTTCCCAAGCACAGCTCACACACAGGGATCAAGGAACATTCCCAAATCCCAAATCCTGGGGCTGGGACAGGGATCCAGGCACTGCTCACACACAGGGATCAGGGAACATTCCCAAATCCCAAATCCCAAATCCTGGGGCTGGTACAGGGATCCAGGTACTGCTCACACACAGGGATCAGGGAACATTCCCAAATCCCAAATCCCAAATCCCAAATCCTGGGGCTGGTACAGGGATCCAGGTACTGCTCACACACAGGGATCAGGGAACATTCCCAAATCCCAAATCCCAAATCCCAAATCCTGGGGCTGGTACAGGGATCCAGGTACTGCTCACACACAGGGATCAGGGAACATTCCCAAATCCCAAATCCTGGGGCTGGGATCCAGGCACTGCTCACGAGCAGGGAAATGCAAAGCCCAGGGAGATTTCACTGGGAATGTTCCAGTTTGCACTGGGACAGCAGAACTGGCAGCACCAACAGGTGTGGGCACACACCTGGGCACAGGAGACAGCACCCACCTGGGCACAGCACCCAGAATCTACCTGGGCACAGCACCCAGAATCTACCTGGGCACAGCACCCACCTGGGCACAGCACCCACCTGCCCAGCAGCCCGTGCCCAGCAGCAGCAGCAGGAACTCCAAAGGAGCAGCAGAGACCCCTGAGCCTGTCCCCCCCAGTCCCCTCCTGTCCCCCCCAGCCCGGGAGCCCTCCCTGGGCAGGAGCAGCAGTTCCAGGAGCAGCTCCTGGCCCCGTTCCCTGTCCCACACCCCGCTCTCCCCACTCAGCTTTGCCATCCCCAGCCTCCCCCTCACCCATCACAGAGCAGCTCTGAAACCCCTTTCAAGATTTCCCCCTCCTTTTCCCTTGCCTTTGATTCACTTCCAGGCTCTAGAAATTCCAGTGTGGCTTTGAACAAATATCCTTTGGTTTTTAAACTCACATAAAGCATCTGTGACTAGGCAAAAAGAAAAAAAAAAAAATCCCAAATTCTCTCTGAGCACTCCCCTTCCCACCGGGCTGTTTGGAGCACAGGGCACTGCTCCAGGATCAATGGGGGTAATTTATTCTCTGCCATTACACAGGGAACAACCTGATTTCCAAATTCCTTCGTGCCAACTTCCAGCCTGAAGCACTTCTGTTATTTTTTTCCCCCTTTTAAGAACAGCTGACTTATCAAAACCAGGTTTTTCGAAGAGGAAAGCACAAGCTAAGCCACATTATAATAATTGAAGCTATTCATTACCTTTATGCCTTTCTTTTTTAAGGGAGATCTTTAATGCAGGTAATTCTGGCTAAAAGAGCTAATTTGAGCTGCTCCATCATTGAAAGGATAATTATAAAATTAATTTAGAAAGAGTGGGAGAAAGACAAAGGGATAAAGGAGAGCAGGAAGGGATGGGTATTCCCCCTGTGCTCCAACGGGGAATTATCAAAGGAACAGGAATGTTTTAGAAGTGTAGAAAGGGCTGGTGGAGTTTTCAGGTTTTATAACAGTTTGTTGGATTTTCCAGAGAGGCTGTGGATGTTCCAGCCCTGGAAGTGTCCCAGGCCAGGCTGGACAGGGCTTGGAGCAGCCTGGGACAGTGGAAGGGTGGGATGGGATGGGAATGGATGGGCTTGGAGCTCCCTTCCAACCCAAACCCTGCGGGTATCCCAGAGCTTCACAGGTTCGGGTGGTGCTGCTCCTCTTTTACAGATGGAGAAAAGGACTCAGGAGGGGATACTGGGAGGGAATTCCTCCCTGGCAGGGTGGGGAGGGGCTGGAAAAGGTTTCCCAGAGCAGCTGTGGCTGCCCCTGGATCCCTGGAAGTGTCTCAGGCCAGGCTGGGACAGTGGGAGGTGTCCCCATGGCAGGGGTGGAATGGGATGGGATTTAAAGTCCCTTCCATCCCAAACCTCTCCTTGATTCTGTGGGAATTCCAGCCAGTGAAACAATCCTTGGACATGAACTGTCAACAGCATTTTGTTTATTCCTAATCCTCCAACATTTACTGATGCCCTGGGTGATCCTCCCTCCAAACCCAGCCACCAGGAAGGTCCCTGGGAGGCAAAAACCAACCCAGCCGTGCTGTGAAACAGCCAAAAGTGTCACAGCCAAGGCCAGCAGGAGCTGAAGGGATCCTGACCTGCCAGGACAGACCAGAACTGTGCCAAGGAGCACAAAGTCAGCAATTCCCTGGATCCAGCCCCAGGATCTGCCTTCATCTGGGCTCACTGAAGTGCCTGCTTGTAACAACTGCTGGGATTTCAGTCTGGGGCACAAAAATGTCCCCGTGCCAGGAGCCAGCAGAGGTGGCAGCTCCCAGGGCAGGCAAACACTGGGGCTGGAAGCTTGTGGAGCCTCCTGTTCCTGCCTGACAGCCCATTTTCATTCCCAGGTTTGGGATTAATTCCCTAAGGAAACATCCAGGCCTGGAAAGGAAAATCTTCCCCTTCACCCCTCACACCTGACCCTGCTCAGGTGAGGCTGCAGTGACCAACCCCAAACTCTGTTAGGGCAATTCCCTTCAGGAATCCAGAATGGAAAACAGACTCTGCTCTTCCCTCCTCATCCCGCTGACCCCTGCCAGGGCATCTTTAGCTTTTAAAGCAGCAGCAGCAGCAAAGCAAACAATAGGAACAAGGAGCAAATTCTGCCACATTAACTGCAAGGTTGGGACTCCAGGACAAGAGGCCCCCAGGCCTGGACTAGAGCTGAAAAATTGGGAAGTTTGGCTAAATTATAAATAGATAGATATGGGGTTGTACTCCAGATGTGTCAAGACACAGAGATCCCAGATATTTAGGAAGATGTCAAGATGAAAAATACAACAGAGTACTGTGAAAACACACCAGGAGTGACAGATACAACAGCCCAGCTCTGAAAACACAAGATTAACAAATACCAGCTCTGAAACCACAATTCCAATTCCTAATTTCAACAGTTTTTCCACCCTTTGTTTCCTCTGCCCTCTCAAGAGGAACTGCACCGATGCATGTTGGTGTTTGAAACGCTGACATTTTCCTCCCTGAGACGCAGACATGCCCCCAAAAAAATCATTTTAAGGGCAGAGGGGTGAATTCAGCACGGATTGGATCCAGCAGTGGTGATTCCCAGCTCCAGGGAGGGATGGAAAGCGAGCCCAGGGAAGGGGAGCAGCTGCAGCAACCCCAGCAGGCAAAGAGCATTTGAACCAGATCCTGCGAGGCAGCTGACATCTGAAAACAAAGTGATTCCATCCCTGAAACAACTTGTAAATAGCAGAAAAACATCCCTGAGAGGGGCCCGGAGAAAGCCCAGCAGGGAGAGGCCTTTGAAAGCAGCCGAGGTGTCTGCGCTGCTCCCTTTGAAGCGGCAGATAAGGAGGGTGTAGAACACGAGTGTTATCAGCTCTGGCAGACAGATCCTGACACCAAAACAGCTCCTGGATCCCCGTGCGAAGCGAGACCTCCCCGCACAGGCACAGCCGCAGCCCCACGGAGCCGCAGCGGCCCCAAAATGACAGGAATTGGTGTCTGAACATGAAAAACGGCGCTGGGAAGGCACAGACAGCTCCTGGAACGCCTCGGAGTGAAGGCACTGATCTCTCCCACCAACGTGCGCCCAAATCCTTGCTTTAGCTGGGAGAAATCAGCGTTCTGCTGTGACAGGGTTGTAAAGAGAATCCCAAATATCCGACTTTCTACAACCCGAAACATCATCTGCACTTGCTTAAAGCCTCCTTCCCGTGCCAAATCTGGGTATTATTCACTGCTTTACAGTCCATATTTTGGGTCACATCCTGAAGGAGGTTCCAATATTTTCCTCAGCTTCCAGCCAGGCATGTCAGACTCAGTCTCAAAAAAACACCCTCACCTCCTTTTAGATTACAGCTATTGAGGCTTCTTGCAAAAACTTCCTTTTTTTTTAAGAGGACGTGTGTTTGCAGGACAAGCACAGAAAGATTTTAAGAATTAATGACCTTCAGGGATTTTTTTTTTTCTCCCTTCACTATCACAGGCGTCCCTACCCCTCATTTCCAGGGATTCAGGAGCACACAGCAGCGCCCTTTCCATGGGGAACTTTGCCCCTGAGGTGACCAAACAACAAAAAAGGGACAAATTGGGACAAAACCGGGCAATTAACCCATTATCAGGGTCGTTTTCAGCCTAAAAGCATCTCCTTCCCAGCCTGAATATTCATTAAAAGCTTTCCATTATGCAGCAAATGGGATTCATCGTGTAAATGCACGGAAAAGTAACACTGGGGGGAGAGTGGGAATGGGATCTGATCCTGTTTGACGGGGTTGATGGGGCCGCTGTCACAACAGTTTCTCTCTCCCTGCCACCTCCCAGGGCAGGATTTGGGGCGCAGATGCTTCCCAGGAGCAGGGAATGGTGAATTCTGCTGGCCTGGGGAAGGAGCTGAAACCTTCCCTTCCCTGCAGGAACACACAAACTGTGCAGCTCTCTCCTCCGTACCCCATCTGACCCCTCCGGCCGGCATTCCCGGGTATTTTGGCAGTGCCTGGAGCTCTGGGACAACGTGGGAGCACAAACCTCTCTGTCCAAAACATTCCCAACCCTTGAACTTCCCAGCGGCACCGAGGATGCTCAGGGGTGGTTGGAATTCCCTTGGGAAGGCATCAGCTCTGCCTCCTGCAATCTCCGACCTACAAATTCCTGCTCTTCACAGAGGAAATCCGTGTTCAAATAAGGCCTGGAGGGCAGGAATTCCAAAGGCTGGAAGTTCCCCAGGGCTCCCTGGAATTGGAACTGCTCTGGTTCCAACTTCTCCAGAATGTTCTCTGCAGGGAATGCACTTTCCAAGGGAAAAAGGGATTTTACAGGAAGACATTTCCCACTAAAGCAAAGCTTTAAGGCTTTGAAGCCTTTGTGGGATTCGTTTCCAATTAAAAGCACATAAAGGCTCGTGAGGAAAAACGATGGAATTAAATAAGGAAGTGGATTTTGCAGATCCCGAAGAAGATGTAACTGCCATTGAAATGGGGATTTCAAAAGCCACTTCATCCATGTCTCCCAGCCCTATGGGAGAAAAACATCTGAATATTCCAGATAAATCATCCAGGAGCTCTTGCAATAAGGAAGTTCCAGTCATTGCACTGGAAAAGGAAACTTTCCCATTTCTCTGGGGTTTAAGTGGTGATGAAAGAAGTTCCTCCAAGAACACACAAAAACCTTCCCAGCTCCAGCCTCGTGCACGCCCAGGGCAGGATAATTCTTGTCAACTCGCAAATAAAAGCAATTACAGCCTGGAAAAATTCTGCCAGAGAGTGGCAAGTGTGAGATGAGAATCGTTGGAAGCAATCTGCTTTTCAGAATCCCTGCGAGGAACAGCAGCTGCTGGGGAGGCTCAGGGGGGACAGAGGGACCACCCTCGGGTGCAGTGATTCATTGGTCTTAAATAACGCCTAAAAAAGGAATTTTTTTAAAAAAAGACACCATTAGATGTCCCTGTGCTTCACAGGTGTTTGAGCTCTGATTTCTAAATCTTTGCTGCTTGTCATGAGTGTGAATTTCCGAACCAGAGCAAAACCTCCCTTTTAGATTGTGCTTTCTCTTAGGGAATTCTTTTAGAAAAGTTTCTGCAGATTTTCTGCAAATGGGTGAGAAGGCAAGGAGAGACTGCCTGATCTAGCAAAGAATTCTCTGTGAGAGGAATGCCAAGATTTGTCTTTTCCAACAAGCAGTGGGTCTGCTGGTACATAAAAACCAGCACTGAGAGATAAGAGAAACAATGGGAAGGATTCCACTGATTGATGAATGGAAAAGAAGATATTTGCCTTTACAAACAAACTGTAGGTTTGCTGGTAAATAAAATTGGTATTGAAAGATGAAAGAAACAATGGGATAAACCCATAAGAATTAAAAATCATGGGGGGTTATACATTAAAAGGGGAATCTTAGGTCTTAGGCATTCTGGGAAGTCTGTACCTCCCAAGTACCTCAGCCAGGGGGGACAGAGAGAGGGAAACATGTCTGGGAAATCGGGATAAAAGGAGGCTGTGTCCTCTGAAAATCTGAGAGACCCCAGGGGAAATGCCCCATGGCCTCTCCCTTTATTCCAGTAAAGTGAAAGGACTCCTCTGTCTCCTTTTTGGACACAAACCTCTGGCGTTTGTGGATTAATTTTCCTAACAGCTGGATGTGGCACTCGGGTGAGGATCAGGCACAGATTGGACTTGATGATTTTCCAACCAAAATGAGTTGGGAAAAAGAGACAGAAAGGGAAAGACCAAAGACAAAGGAAGAGTGGAGTCATCAAATACCTGATTGTGCTGGCCATGGGCTATCCTGAAGCCCTGCCCACGGGGCTGTAAACTCACACCTTTCCTTGATGTGCCTCTGACTGGTGTGTAATTTAATTACCACACGCTTAAAAGATTAAATCCACGATTAAAAGAATTTATATGGATTAGCGCAGGATGATTTTAAATCACTGCCAGCTCGCAGCAAAGCAAATGTGCAACCTGCAGCAAGAGCAGCAGTGCTGGGGAGGGCTGGGAGGAGCCCCTGGCCCTGCTCTGAGTGCCAGGAGAGCTGGGTATGGGGCCAGCAGGGAGCCCCCAGCCCCTTCCCAGCAGAGCTGGCTCCGTGCTGGGGCACTGCCATGGACAGGAGGGATTCACCTGATCAGCTCCTCTTCTGATCCATCATTCCATCACACTCATATCTGCTTAAAAACATTCATCTCTTAGTCCCCAGATGTGGATTTTAGTCCCTTTTTAAGCCAATCTGTTGCTTTTCTTAAGTTGCTTATTAGATGTGGCTTTATGGGGGAAGGAAAGAAGCTGGATGGGAGGAAAAGTAAAGAATGCAAACTGGGAAGATTTACGAAATCAACTGGTTTAAATCAAATTCCCAGGCCTCCAGCTAAAGCTCTGCCCCTGAAAACTTTGTTTCCCACTCTGGGGCGAGAGGGAGAATGTGAAATTCATTTTTCTGTGCTGGGTGGGGAAGGGAGGATCACAGGCAGATTTTTCATCAAATCACTTCTTCCAAAAAACCAGCCACTTGCAAATCTTCATCCCCTCATCCAAGCAGCCACCTCACCTGGCAGGTGTGACCACCCCAAGCTGGGCAGGGTGGAGGCTGAGTGGGTGCAGGGTTACACCAGGGACCTTTATTTAGGCCTGGAACTCAAGGACACCTCACGTCTCAGGCCCCAAGAGATATAAGCAACAGAGAATTAGAGTGGACATACATGGTCTAAATGATTGCATTACCTAAAACTATAAAAATATAAAATATAAAATATAAAATATAAAATATAAAATATAAAATATAAAATATAAAATATAAAATATAAAATATAA
>VZUI01074859.1:0-23585 GCA_013401135.1 Cettia cetti
AAAGAAAAGAAAAGAAAAGAAAAGAAAAGAAAAGAAAAGAAAAGAAAAGAAAAGAAAAGAAAAGAAAAGAAAAGAAACCCACAGAAAAACCCCTCAAAAATATTCCTATGCCACATTTGATAAATTTTGCTATGGTTCCATAGTACAGTAAGAGAAAGGAAGAACTAAAAAATCAAGTTTTTTCAGTGGTTTTAGTGTAATTTCTGACTTTTCTCTGTACACGTTTTCAGAAATTTGAGATCCTTTTTGGCTTGTAGTTTGCTTTTTTGGAATTTGAGGAAAATTCAGATAGTATAAGTTATTAGGTACTGTTTTGCCTCCAAGTTCCTTTTCTTCTTCCTTTTCAGATTAAAAAACCACCCAAGTTCACAAAGTGCCTTTAAGTATTTTAGTATATCAAGGTGAATGTGCAGAATTATAGGACAGACATGCCACAGTCTAGTCCTCCTATGCTAATTTCCAGAGTGTTAAGCAGATTCATCTGAGAAGTAGTAGATGTGGGGAGATTTCGCTGGTTTGGATAAGAGGAAGACAATGTTTCACATCTTATGTTTTCTGGGTTCCTCTGAAGCTATTTCTGCCATTTCTTGAAACACCTTCAGGCAGCTAGGTGTGTTCTGGTCACGTTTGGCCTTCTGTAACAGAGGTGACAGAATGGAAGCATTTTGCAAGCCTTAAATTCTGATTGCCAAATTGTTCAACTGTAGTCTCACTGTTCTCGTTACGGTTCATCCTTTCTCTAACCATCACTCCCCTTTCAAAACCAGCAGTTTTGTCCTGAATTATCTGAGTGTCGTAAAAATTACTATGTAAAACAGAGCTTTTGCTGGGGGCACTTCACCAAGTCTTCAGCAGTTACTGCTGCACTGCAGGAAGCAAGTGCATTTATCTGCATACACGTTGTTGCACAGGTGTGGAACAATGTGCGTGCATCTTGTGTATTTTGTAGAGTGAAAGCATATCAGATATGGAAGGGAGATATAAATGATGAGAGTAAAGATTTCTTATTTCAGTGTTTTGCCTGGGAACTTGTGGTTCTGCAGTTAAATGTATCACATGTCGTCCTTTGTGTCCTATCTAAAGAGAATGAGTTAGACTTTTGTATGAGCTGTAAAGACTTGTTCAAAAATCATGTTTAAAACCAGTTTGCTCTGTTATTGATAGTGTGTCAGCCACCATTCCTGTCAGTGTGAGATATTTGAAGACCATAAGGGGGTTTTTTATACTGGGAGGAAAGAAAAGTTGTAGAATCCCATTAGTGTGGCTTCTTCACGCAGATCCATCTTCTGGAAACACAAGAGCAGCAATTATGTGTTTTCAGAGAGGTGACAACAGCTACATTTGGGAAAGTGATCTACAGTTTACAGATTATATTGTGATGGTAAACATTGCGGATTGGATTGTTCTTTGCTATATTCCTGCTCAGATTTTAAGTGAGGATGGCGGGTTATAGACACATGTCTAGCTCAGTCTTTGTGACAGCTGAAGTACTTTGTTAGACACATTGGTGTAGTCATGAGAAGTTTCAGGAAGAGTTATCCCCATAAATCCCCTAGCAGATATTCCTGTTCTTTTTAAAGCTTTGTATTTATTCACAGAAGGTTTTGAAAGGATGATATGATCAAATGTCATTTTCTATATTATCAAAGCAGAAAACAAGTACCTTTTGGTAGCAGCTAAGGTTTCAACAGACCACTGTCTTCTCAAAGCCTATACAAATGAAAGCTTTTCTTCTAGGTATTTTTAATATCATTGTTAACTCCAGTAGTGTCTTACTCTTTCTATAATTTGTTCAGGTAATTTAGATTCTTCCTCAGTGTTTCAGATCTCTTTTGGGATTTGGTATACAACTACAGTTTGAATTAACTTCATCCATTATTTTTTGCCAATAACTGGCACAAGAACTGGTTGGTTTTGTTAGACTTGCTGGGTTTGTGGTAGCAAACTTTAAATAGTGGGGATTTTAAAAAGTAAAATAAATATTCTATGCAAAAGGAGAGCTATGAGTAGACCTATTTCTTATTGTATCTCACGTTGCACATTGGGGTTTTTTTTCCTGAACTTGTTCTTCTGTTAAGTTAAACAGTTAATAGTTCATACAGCCAATGAATAGATACTGAATAACTCTTAAGTGTCAAAAGATTCAGAAATTTCTCACAATTATGTTTTATCTGATAATAAATCCAATTCTCAGAAGATTAAGGGGATCCTTTTACTGTTGTAAAAACTGAGCTCAGATACCCACATAATTATGAGTTCCTCTAAAAGAAAATAAGCTTGTGCAAAATTTTTAGCAGCTACAAGAATGCTAGCATATGTCACAGATTTATCCTTACAGAAGTTAATGTCAATTACTTGTAGGAGAATTTTAACATGATTAATAGTCATAGTGGAAGATGAATTTATTTTTATTCCATTTAGTAATAGAAGTTTTGAATGTTCTGAAATAAAAACAAATTGTACTGTTTATTTTTGTTTGCTCAGAAGATGCATAAAATATTCAGGTTAACTTGGGAAATAAAAGAAACATAAATATTTGACAGTAACAACAAAACCCCCTCCATATTCCTGGATGAAAAAATATCTCTTTCCAATATGTCAGTGTTAGGTGTTAGAGAGATGTATTTATTTCAGGTACTATCAGCTTTGGGGCCTTCTGTGCTCTGATTAATGCTAGTGTGTTGGAGTTTGGAGGGAAATAAGTCTGGTTTTTTGCTTTGTTTCATTGATCTGTTTTATTTTGTTTGGTTTGGGCTTTTTGTTTGGTTTAGTTTTGTTTTTCTTCTTTAAATAAAGAATCTGGAGAGTACATAGTTCAAAAAATACCCTAAACTTGGCAATATGTCTTAATAATGATGATGTTCCATCTGTGTAGTTCTGGCTCTGAATATAAACATTTCCCTTGGTATCTCATGGAAAACTATTGCAGGCATTTTAATAACTCCAGAGAATTTCCTTAATCTTCATTTTGCTAATCTTAACATTTAGTAATCTACATTGAGATCTGACAGTTTTGCCACTATTAGCAATGACTTTCAAGTGTCTGTAGTCTTAACTTTTTATATTTCTGCTGTATTTACTAGACCAACAACTGCCAGTAATAAAATAAAAGTTGTCTGAGGAAGCAAAGTCCATTTCACAACACACAAGCCTGACATTTTAAGGAAACAATAATAGATAATAAAATGTACTTTGCCTAATTTTAATATTTCTTCTTTTCCTGCTACTTATAAAAAGATCGCAATTGTTTCTTAATGTGAGAATGTTTATTTTTCTGTAAATGTACCATGAAATACATAAACAGATTATGGTTCCTGCTATGAACATAATAATAATTCATAATTTTCACCTGAAGTGATTGAGATAATGCTGGGTTTATTCAGTCATGTATAAAAAATTTTATGTAAATGTAGGGTCAAGATCTTCAGTCTTTCTGCTTTGATCTATTTGTACACCAACACCTTGGTTTTCATGAACAGGTACATTTGTGTTCCTGGGTGAACTTCCTTCCTAGCTTTTAAATAATGATAAATAAAATTACTGGTAGTCTTAAACTTCTTCCTGATCCAAGTGTTGTTAATAAACATTTTTTAACTCTTTAGTTACTACTCTCAAAGTGATTTAATTTGTCATTTTTATAGAAACTTTTTCAAGTTCACAGAATTGTATTGCTGTTGTACTCCATGGAGTAGTCTGTAGATACTGAACTATTTTTTCACAAAAAAAAGGCACGTTAGTTACACTACACATCTTTTTAAATAGCCTGCAAAATTTGGAAATTGTATGAACCTAAATATTTTTTCATCTCTTTCTCACTGGGCTTATATGTGAGAGTGCACCAAATAATTTCTTTGGGATACCAAGTTAGAGTATATTAAATAATGGGCATTATTCTTGAACTGTGCTGGGTTTCATATAAAGTGAAGAGGTGTGATGTGTATCATAATTTTTAGGAAAGTGTTATAATATTTTTTTCTTCAAACAATGTTGAACCACAGGTTGCTGCTGCATTTTCACATTGCCTGCATTTAGGCAGACAGCAAAAGTTGTCTACAGTGCTCTGCTAAAAATTTTGTTGCTAGAAAGGTTCTCAGTGTCTGGCTATACTTGAAATATTTGAGGATTCAGTTTTGAACCTCCAAATTTATATAGTTTAAAAAGTTATATATTACATTATTAAAATTAATAATTTTGTCTATAACTATAAAGCTTCACATTATATCTAGTTGAATTGAAATAGAGAATGGTATATTCAAAAGCCTAGATTCTATGTAAACTGAGTGTGAGATATGGTGATACTAATTTTGGTTCTTTTATAGTCTAGCTTGTGGTTACTTAAGATAGAAGTATTTAAAGAAACAAATCTCATTTTATTTTAAGAAAATAAATTATCTTCTGTAATAAAGTGTGTGCCAGACCATCACTTAATTTATATTTAGAATAAATTAAATTAGTTCTTCAGCTCTTTTTACATCTCAGGAAACAGCTGTACTCAAAACTATATTGTTATTCTTGTTTTTTTCATCTACTGATCCACTCCCCTGAGTTTTGCAAACCAAAAAAAGAAAAAAACCCTGATTTAATTTAGATAAATAGTACGTAATCCCAAATGCAAATTCATTTCACATTCTTGTGATTAAACAAACAAACAAAATCAAAGACAAGGACCATCTTATCTCTTTTGCTCCAATATGACCGAATAAGTGAAAAGCTGATTAGATTTCAGGGGATGAGAGGAGAAAAGTTGGCCTCAGAGCTATAGCCAGCACATCCTTAAGGCTTCATGCAGCATAAGAAATGTGAATATGTCCTCTGCCGACAGTGGATGAAGTTGCAAATGTAATTTAATCCTGTAAGGGAGTAAATTGTCTCAGGACTGCAGTTTTTGCTGGAGTGGAGGCCAGTGTAAGTAAGGTTGGTATTTTAAATTAATTTATTTTAAATTATTTAAATATTTTAAATTAACCTTTGCATAGAAGTAGATATGTATATATGTACACTTACTTCTTGCTTCCATTTTTCTTCTTTTGCTGTTTAACACATTTTCATATTACATGAAACGTCCTCTTTTGAGTAGTAATTCCTATATGTCAGATTTGTCTGCTGAATGTTAATTTCTGCAGAAGGACTTTCCTCTTAAAGATGCTGTTTTAGAAGTATGTCTCATAAATGAAAACTTTTATAGTGTGAATTGCCTGTGCTTCACCTTAGTTTCTAATTTCCATGCTCTTCAATTCAGCTGTAATACTTCTTTGTATGTATACATAACAGAACTCTTTCCCTGGAGCTGTAATGTCTACAGAATATTGCCTACAGCTTCTAGATACTTCACGATTTAGAAACCTACTTCTGCATCTTTGTAGGATATGAAACATGGTGGATTTCTACCTAAACATAGAGATTTATTATTTTTTTTTAAAGGTAGCACATTTCAACATTCATTCCTTATTTAATTTACTATGGATTTGACCCAGTAAAGCTGAAATAGCTGATATTTTGGGTCAGGATTTTTTTTGTTTTGCAGTGTGTAGATTGGGGTGGACAGTTTATGAATTTGATTTGATTTTCACCATATCACTCCCTGGACTTGTCCTTTAGTCCCAGGCTCAGGGAAGGCTCAGATCTTCATCCTGGCCTCTGCAGACACCTGCTTAAAAGGAACCTAGGCCTGCCTTAGCTTGCAGTTTTATGTCTAACAGGAGCCTTGTGCTACTGGGGAATTGTAGGTATCTTTTTCCTTTTCTAGGAAAAGATGAGGCTATTTCTAAGTGTAAAATTGAACATGAGTGAGATGCAAAATGCTCAAAGTGCCACTGGATCTTCTGTTTCATTATTAATTTATTGTTTCTCAATTAGTGTTTAATTCTTCTGGGTAGAGGGAGTCTTAAAAAAATCTGCAGTTGTAAACTTTGAGAATCAGAAATGTAACAGAAAGCAGAGAAAAACTTCCATTCCTATCACCACATACTGTGACCTTCAAGACTGAAAATTTCCAATCCATCTTCTGAAACCTAGGCACAAATAAATTACATGATTATTATTGCACACATGTACACTTTTCATTCTGACTGAGCAGATCATGAATGATTTTTACTTTGAATTTAAATCATCAATCTGAAAATGTTAAGAAATAGTGTGCTAGCAAAAGAAACATGGTTTTGAAGATAAAACCTGCATTAATTTAAAAGAGATTTCCATGCAGAAAGAATGCTGGTTTCTCCTAGACAGTATATTTGCATAAATCTTAGATAACTTTTGGCAACATTCATCTCAACAATGTATGAAAATCCTGAGCTCTTACTTAGTGCAGAGTTGCAACTGATATTAGTGGAAATATTATGTAGAAAAAGAACTAGGACTTTCACAGCAAAGGACTTCAAGCAGATTGATTTAGCCTTCTGTACCTGCTGATTATTTTCTGTAAGCTTTCATCACAATTTTAGTCACTGGAATCTTCTCACGCCTTAGAAAATATTTCAGGCAATGTTATAATGTAATAACATGTGACAAAGAAATAGCTTTCAGAATGTGGTTGGAAATATTTTTTTTTGTTTTTGCTGACTGACCATGAAAATGAAAAATATGATGACTGCAACTGTGTTAATAACAATTAGCTTGTGCAGATGAACATTAAACAAGCTTTTCAGTGCTGATCTCTGAAAAAAATTTCAGAAAAATCTTGACATGGCGTTGTTCCATTTACTGGAAAAATGCATTTCCAGGTGCATTAAGAGGCAGCATGTCCTTCACAGTGCAGTTCCTACCCCAGAGCTGGTTTTTCAAATTTTAACCCCATACAATAGAGCGGAAACTTGGGTGAGTTTGTTCTTTATCCACAGCTTATTTTTTTCAGTGGTACAAATGGACTACCACCACTGAATGCCTCAGCATACTTAGCAAAAGGAATAAACCCTTACATTAATGTTTCACAAAGGTCATGGTGCACCCTTTATTTGTTTTACTTAACATAGCCCATGAAAAGATAATGGGATAAATATATTCTGTCAGCTATAGGGCTTTGTACATGGTCCAACAAGTTATGTGGAAGAAAATTATAATAATTTTGTTCACTGTTTAGAATTCAACTTTCAATGTTGAGCTTGGTTACACTAATGTCCATTATCAGCATTCCTTATGAGGCAGACTCATTATTAAAACATAGAAATAATTTTTCTGTCAGTGTATGTTGAGACAGTATCTCTTGGGGGTTTTTAGCTTGTGCTGAATTTTCATTATGCCATTAAATTTTCTGTTTGTCAAGTATATAATAACAGTGTCCTTTTTAATAACTGAATCTCTGTGTCTGCAAATCAGACTTCATTCTGAAAAGAAACTTTTAAGATAATTCCAGCTCAAAAATCTCTGTTCCTTACCAAGAACATAGAAAACTAAGGATGGAACAACATTCCTCTTGTAGATTATTATAAATTGTGGATTTTGTGAACTGAATTTAGACTTTAAGTTAATGCCGTGAATGGATACTTTATTTTTGCCTTTTCCTCAATAAACCTTCATATAGATATAGAAGAAATTAATTCCCTTACTGATAAAGAACATGTGGGTGTTTTCTGTCTTCTTTTTTTTTTCTTTTGTATTTACTGTGTATAAACTACATTAAAAATAGTTTTGTGCTAGACATAGTGATTTTCACTTTTCTGGTGGTGAAGCACCTGATTAAGTGGTTGTTTAACCACTGCAGTATTTGCCTTGTACCACAGAAACAGCAGGGAGGATCTGGAGGATATTCCTGAAGAAAAGCTAAAAATGATCTTTATTTGGTCTATGCTAGCATAGTAGATACTTTATCATCAAGAAAAGTCCATGCAGTTCAAATTCTGACCTTTTCTTTTATAAGCTAAATCTAATTCTTGATACCATAAAGTTTATGTATGTGTTTTCTAGCTAGCCAGTTGTTGCAAGTTTAAATCCAGCTTGGGAGAGGGCTTTTTGGAATGATTTACTTCATGTTGTAAAAGTGCTTTCATAAAAGAACATGTTATTACTGTTTCTGCCTTGAGAAACCTTTTGCAGCAATCAATATGTGATTTGGGAATCCTGCTTGATACCAAAGGTTCTCTGCCTGCAAAGGTTGGGTCTGAGTGCACTCTGTTTTAAGTATGGGGCTTTTTTATAATCTACATATGAATATTTTCATATTGATCTAAAACCTAAAAAAGGTAAAAGGAAAAATTCTTGCTTTAGGCAAAAGACTAGCAGTGTAGGGTTTCTAAGCTTCAACTACCGTAGATATAAATGCAGCTCCCACAAGACATATGACAAGGACAAACTCAGCATTTAAGGTTGAATTCCAGATATTTGGTAAATAAGCAACAGATTCACTGACTGATGGAGGACTTCAGGTAGAAAAGTGATCAAATTCCACTTAACAAAGGAGAAGCCAGAATTGTGGAAGAGAGCAAAAGTTTTAGATGATGGGACTTACACAACAGCGAAATTGGGAAAACATAAAGAACTTCTGAACTATCACCAACAATGATATTCAAGAGCAGTAAGGAACAAAGAAAGGGAGATTCTTCCTTGTGTTTTATTTTTATGACACAGTATAAGCTGTTTTTCTTGTGCTTGATCATAGCTTAAGTCACAATAAGATAAATGTGATGTATTTGAAGAATCTTTATAAATATAATTTGTTTGTTAGTGTTCAGTGTCTTTAACCTTGAAAAGGCGACCTCAGATTAACCATAACCTGAGGGAAGACAGACACATTTATGATCTCCCAAATGAATATAGCTGAGCTTCAAGTTCTCATTTTGTCACATGAGAGCAGAGAGATCATGGAAGGATATTAAACACATCCATTTCTCTTACTGGGAAAACCAACAACAAAAGCATCATCTAGAACAAAAGATCAGCTGTGGATATGATGGAAGATGTAACCGTAGAGGGACAAAGACCAACTTTGTAACTGGAATTCTTGCTCTAGTCCATTGATGCAGGATTCTTTTCCAGTGTCATAGCCTCTAAAGGACAGTTGTTTTAACACCTGCAGTGAATTTGACCCCATTTCACCATTTTGGCATGTCTGTGGAAAACATTTGTACTCTGCTAAACCACATAGTACCTTTCTGCATCAATTATTTCAAGAGAGCAAGCTCTGGACTTGATGTATCTGGCTGAGTAGGTAACACAAACTGAAATGATTAATGTGTTTGAAATGGGACAGTTAAGGAAATTTTGCACAAAGTTTTTCTAAAAGACAGATGAGGTTGAATACTTTGTGCCTGCATCTGTGCTCTATTCCTAACATTATCTTTTAGAAAGATCGGCCTGTGAATATGAAGACATATAAAAACTTGTACAATATATTTTAACTAGACATTGACAAATCAATCATTCCAACTCACAGAGGAAAGAAATAGGCAATTTGTTACTGTCTCCAAGAATGATGGAGATAACAGGAAGAGTTGGAGGAGAATCCAAAGTGGAACATTGACAGAAGCAGAAACAAAATACAGCCCTAGCTGACTATGTAGTTGCCTAGTAGCCCTGCTGACTGAGTGCAAGGTCTTGCAGTAAAAGTACAATTACTACTTGGTTCTAAATGACAAGCATTCTCTAGCAAACATATGTTAGCCTCACAATTGAAAAATGAGATTACTCATTAACGTCTGATCAATTACATTTACAATGCAAACTTCAGAAGCTCCGGAGATCTAAATTCAGTACTTGGAATTAAAAAGAATAATGTCCCATATTGTATTCTGGGATACTGCTACAAATACATTTTTTAAATACTAGGTAGTATTAAATAATATGTTATTATAGGTAAATTAAAAAAAATACGGTCACTCTATATGGTTTTCAGTATATCTTCTTTTTTTGTCAGAGGTTATTTTCTCCAGAAAAAAAAACTGCTGCCAGAGAATTAAGTGTTTCCAACAGAGAATTAGGAAAAAAAAACACAACAAATCAACATTTGGATTACTTTTAAGGTTTAAAAGCTGTAGTAGTAAACAGCATGATTACGTAGTATGAGAACGGTGTCCTATTTTAATCTGTTGTGAATCAGCTGTGATCCCACCACAAAATCCTGTGCCATTCAATAGGGATCTAAGTGACCACAGCAATAGAAGGCTCTGAGGCAGAACCTAACACATCTAGTTTTAAATAGAATCACAGAATGGTTTGGGTAGGAAAGGAACTTTAGATCATCCAGTTCAAACCCCCTGCCATGGGCAGGGACACCTTACACTAGACCAAGTTACTCAAAGTCCCATCCAACCTGGTCTCGAACACTTTCAGGGAAGGATCATCCACAACTGCTCTGGGCAGCCTATTCCAGTGCCTCACCACCCCAATAATGAATTTTTTTTCCTAATATCTAATCTAAATCTCTTTGGTTTTAGTATAGTAAATACCTAAGGTGTAAACTGTGGTCAGAATTTTGTTTTGAAGTGATTGATTGTTTACTAAATTTTAAATTCCAAATAACATCTAGTATGTTTTGGTTGAGTCCACAGAGACCTTCTTAATAAGCTGTATGATCTAAAAAGTGATCGAATGTACAGTGAAGACAAAGGGAATTTATGAAGCAAAAGTGACACTATTTAACAGAAGCAACATTTTAATAAAATTTATAGGCATAATTGTTTTCAAACTAAAATGTGGGAACACAGCAGGGCAATTCCAAATATTTCAAGCTCTTTCTCTCTGACTGGCTTGGAAAGAGATAAATGCATTGTAAATATTCACAGCTTTGATGTTCTCTTCAACTCACCAATTCCTTATGGAACATTTTTCACTCTGTGGTAAACATCTCTCCTGAATCATCCTGAATTTAGTGCTACAACTCCCTCCATTCCTCTGTTTCCTTGCAGCATCATGTATCATACTCCATCTACTAAAATATGCACAGTAGAGAATTTTGTTTCTTGTTTGAACAGGTAATACATTGATTAATAAATGCTGCATAATTTATTGAAGAAGTAATTGCTCATACTGTGGTAAATTAAGCTCTGTAGCTATACTGAACTTCTGAAAGGCTTTTTTCTGGGTCTAATTTCTAGTGGAATAACATTGATACAGTGTTTCTCCTCAGGAGAAGTTACTATAATGAATATTAATTTTAAAGGAATGATCTAAAAGTTTAGGTTGAGGTTAATTTTTGAGGAAAAGTTCAGACCTGTTGTAAAGAAACATATCATGAAAATGTAGGGAATAAGATGACAATGTGTTTATTAATGTTTTATAAAATACATATACTCCACAGCTGATTGACAAGTTCTTCTTCAAATGTGCAAGATCCTTCAATTCCTGTTCCACTTAGTTCAGAACAGGAGCACTGAAGCTGAGTCTGTTTGCCAGAGGAATGCTCTGGTCTGGATTAAAGTCTAATGTAGAACAGATCTCCAGTGGCCTATGTGATCTCTAATGATCTCCAATCATTCTTTATTTGAATGAATAGATGGTTGTTTATCCATGATGGTACAAGAGAAATAGACAAACACATTAACCAAAAGCAAAATTCAGTCACCTATTCTGGTTCTGTTTTTAAGGAATAAAAGTGAAACAAAGGAAGTGCATGGAGACAACAGCTCTATTCAGTGAATAACTCCATTTACATAAGTTCAGTTTGTTTGGTATTTCCTATGGTTTACATTTTTACAGTTTGAGAAATGTTAATTTGAATAATCAGATCTAAAACATGGCCTCTCAGTATATATTCTAACATGTTTAAGAGACATATGTAATAACACCACATTTTGGAGAGACCACGCAGTGGGTTACTAGGCTTAAAATCTCACTTTTAGCAACATTAATTTTACTGAAAATTATTTGGAACACCAAAAGGAGAAGCTTGCTATGCTTGCTGCCAGTAGGTTTCTTGGTGATGTTCAGGATGCTGACATCAGCCTGTCTGTTTTGGATTCATTGAAGTGTTTGAGCTTACAGCCCTGGATAAAGCAAGGGGATTGCTGGTTCCTGGACAGCAGCTTCACTGACCTAGCTTGATCCTACCATCATCAGCTCCCAGGGATTGATTTCAAACTGAGTGTAAAACAAGTACCTTCTTCAGTGACTCAATAACCCAAGTCTGGCCACTTAAAGAGTGATTTTTGTGATTTTATTATATTTCAGAAACAAAAAGATGAAGTAATATTCTGTTTATCAACATGTTTTGTTTACCCTCAAGTCAATTTGTGTCTCTTGCCATTTCACTGCACTGAGCAGGGAAACAGCCTTGATCCTCAAAAGACATCTGAATGTTTACATCAAGTAAACAAAGGCAAGCTCAAGGGTTGGTATCTGAATACATATCAAAGCTTCAGTGAGTGGGTTGTTTTCCAGTTTAGTTTTTAATGAGAAAAAGAAAAGGTGTTAATATAAAGAAATAAAGTTTGTAATTAAACGTATTGTAGGAATTAAACATGTTCCTAAAACAGAACATCTCAGTTTCTTAGGTAAGACTGATATCCAAGCTCATTCTTTGTCTCATTTCTCAAACTGATGCACAAGACAAGATTGGTTAAACTGATCTACAATTATTTCCCTCTCTTCCCACTGTGATTTCCTTCATTTTGTCTTACTTCAATCAAGTAGGCTTTGTAAAAGTATAAATCAAACAGTTCAATACCACTTATGACTTGTGTTTACTAGCTTTTTTTCCCCCAGAGCTGTATATTTAATGTATAAGATACCTGAATGGGTAGTCTGAGAGAAAACTTGCAACCTGAATACTAATGGATTAAGACTAATACATAGTTCCTATTTCTTGTATAGAAAAGTATTAAATATTTTGAAAAGTCCTTCAAACCATCCTCTGCTTTCACAGCCACTTGTCCCTAAATGTCCATGGACTGCACTTAAAATGCAGCACAAGTGTATGCTAGTAAGGATGATTGACAGAATTGCCTTGGAGGTTGTGTGATGAGGAATGAAAACTGCAGCTTTCAGAAGATCTGCAACAGAATGGCAATTGTTTGATCAGCTGTGGCATCCCTACTAAAGCTCTGGTGAGACTGGAGCCTTTCAGTTTTACACAATTCAGGCATGTCAGAGCTTTGGCTGTTCCCAAAGCACAGCAATGCTGTGAAGATGGGGAAGAAAGTCACTCACGGAATTGTAGCTGCTGTGCTCTGCGTCTGGAATGCGTAAAAGTCTCAGACTCTTGGATACATATTTCAGGAGCTGAGGGTAAGCACCTTTACTAGAAGAAGGTGAAATAATCTATTCTTGGAGGAAATTCAGAACTGGAGAAGTTATTAAAAAAACAACCAAACAAAAAAAAAAACCCACAAAGGAAACAGGGTAGAAGAAGGAGGTGCCATGGAAGCAGCAAAAATATTGCTGATGCAGCATTATCTAAACTTTAGGCTTGTGAGTGAGACAAAGGGTCATTATCACAAGACACTTGTACATTTTACTGTTGACCTACCAGGCCATGAGGACAACGACAGAAATCTTCCACTGGATCTCAGGAGACATTCTGAAGAATACAGCTGCCAGGCTTTGGACCAAGAACAACATATGCATTTTTAAAGATAAAATTCAGCTGTGAAATTGCTGGTCAATCAACAACCTAAGAAAGGCTAATACATTATTTGTTTAGTTGTCTGCTTAGCTACTCAATGGAGCACACCCTTCATCTTAAGCAGTCAAGTTTAAATATTTCATTATATGTTAGTAATAACCAGCTTAAGCCTGTGCTGACATTTTTATTGAATTAGGTATACTTTTTGACAGCTGTGGAAAAAGAGAAATTATTTGTTTTGTAGATCAATAGGGCTGCCCCACCTACCATTGAATTCTCATTGAAAACTGAGCATCAGCTGGCTCTTAATTATCAAGTCAGCCTTAATTGTCAAGAATGTAAAGCTGAATACTACAGTGAAGCAAGGTTGAATGGGATGGGAAAAAAAAGGGATTTAAGGGCTATATATTAGGAATTTCAAGGATGAATGTAAGCATTTCTACTGTGCTGTACTTGCATGATCATGTTACCAAAAATACAAAGCTGAAATTAAGAATGACTTAAAATGATAAATCCCAGAAATATCTGAAATGGGACCTGTTTATGAATACTTTCTGTATCTAAACCCATATTTTAAAAGCCTACTTTCCATGAGAACATTGTTGCTGTTATTAACTGACAGTCAAGATTCTTACATCTGTATTATCAAATTAGTGCATTTTTGATATACAGATATCTCATAATACCTCTAGCAGTTAACTCATCCCTTGTAAACACAGAATTAAGTTTAATTTGCTGTTGAACAAAGTCTCCTGTCAGGTGTCTTTGCTGACACAAAACCAGCAGAAGGCTGTTTTTGGGGGTTTTTTTGCAAAAAGGTATTCAGGCAAAAGTGTATATGTATTCAAAGTGAGGTCTTTTTATCTTTTTAATATCATTTTAATAAATTTTGAGCTTAATATGTTTAATATAATTTATTTACTATTTAATGTAGCACCCCTTTGGTGAAAAACATAAACAGTTAATGACCTGCAAAATTCTTCTATGTAACTAAATTCTAAAAGCATTTGACAATTAATTGAATTCATTATATCTTGAAATCTGCCATTCTAGGAATATTCTAGCGATTGATAAAAAGCCAGCTTTCTACATATAAAGAAAATTTTTCTCTGCCTACAGCTGTATCCATGATTTTCACTGTGAATCAGGGTTTAAATATGTAAGGATTATTAAGATAAATGGCCTTAGACTTATAGTTTTAATATAAAAACTTAGAATATAAGTTTAGATAAAAAACACATCACACTTGTACCTACTAGATCATTTGAACATTTGAGCTGTGTATTTTCTTTTTTTTTCTTAAAAAAAAAAAGGTGAAATATCTGGGGAAAAATAGATTGACAAGCTGTCCTACCTCTTGCCCACAAGTGCTATTTTAGCCTAGATTTTTTAGCAAGGTTTTTATTTAATCGTTGGTCAATCTAAGGAAAAAAGTGTGGGAAAACAAGTGCACTGGAAGTGGCACTGTCTAGGATGATAACCTCTGTAATGTTAGTTATGGATGAAGATTTTAAATTTGTTTTCTATTTTGCATATGTTTTGTAAATCTTTCCATCATGTTGTCCTCTGCACTGCAAGTCCCAGCCTGTAGTATTCCTGGGGAACAAGGCTGAAGAACTTGTGTTCTAATTTCTACAGATATAAACTTAATCCTTAACTTCTTTCCAAAAATAAAAGTACCTGTTGATTACTCAGCTGCTCCACAATTAAGCAGTTACAGTATTAAAAAATAGATGGACCAGCTTGCTTTAAATGCAAAATGTGGCAGTGACCCATAAATGAATCTTCAAAATACAGACGAGTATTTTGTTATGCATGTCTGGGGAAAAGTAAGGACTAGAAAATCATGTAAAGTTGAGCACCATTCCTTAGTCCGGGATGAGTTCTGTATGTCAGCCACACACAGACAAGTAACACCATCTCTGCTCCAGCCTGTACCCCCAACATCTCTCTGCTGTAGGCTGTTCATCATCTTGCAGATACAGTTACTGTCCTCCTTTCTCCCCCAAGCAAATTACCCTGCACTTCTCTCTTTGTTATCTTTTCTCCTTCTTCAGCAACTTCAGACTTCCTCAGACTCACCTTCAAATTTCACATGTCAAGCTTGCCTGCAGCTTGACTCACACTTGGCCCTGCTGTGGCTTGTTTACTTTGATTTAATTAAAATGCACCCATCCAGAACTCTGACTGTCTGCCTTGCAGAACCTTAAATTTCTGCAGTATTTTCACATTGCTTTCTCTATAAGCCTGGAACAACCTCTTTCTTCAATTACAACATGCAATGTAAAATTTTTCCCTCAAAACCACCCTTAGTTCGAATCCTTGCTTAACTACTAAACTCTATTTTTACCTTCTTTAGCCAATCAGGAATTTAATTTATTTCAGTTACTGAAAAAATAACCTACAGTGGTTAGGAAAATCAACCTTAAAGTCTTTGTTTATTTCTGTATTCTTTTTTTTTTTTTTTTCCGGTGCTTTTAAGATTTTTATGTTAGTGTCAGGAGAGTAGCTTCATCATATGAACACTAATTCCTTTACTGTGGCTGAAAAAAACCCAGTGTGTTTTCCTATGTTACCCAAGTAGTTTTGGCTGGAAAGAATCAGCAAATGGAAAAGTGTGTCTTCCTAAGTTAGCCAGTAATTAAAAGAAAAAAAAGGAAAAAAAGGGAAGAAAAATAAAAATTTGTGAGTTTCTCATTTATGGAGACTCAGTTTTATTTCTAAGTGCTGAGAACATCAATAGCACTGTTAAAAATAAATACTTCAAGCAATTAAGAACCTGTATAAATATAATTTATTAACCTTTTGGATTACTTAGGGGTTTGTTTTTGGGCTTTTTTCCCAAGCAAGGGGAAATTATTCATCTTCTTTTTCTTTCCTTATTCCTCTCTCTTTTTACAGTTCTTTTCTCCAAAGCTCATTCTCATCCTTTCTTCCTGCTGCATTCTCTTACTACTCCTTTACTCTGCATATTGCTCATGAGTTCATTTTTTGGTGTGGCAGTTGCTCTTTTCACTCCCTTTAGCCATGGTCTAACATCCTGCACCTGACCCCCCGCTACCAGCAACAAAGAGAAGTAGCAGTGTGAGTGCGTCTGGGTAGACAGGACACAGGAACAAACACAAAGCCACGGACGAAATGCAAAGTGTGGATTGATTTTCATTAACCTCACCAGCTGCTGGGGGATCCCCCAAGCAGCGCCTGGGCAGTGGCACACAGGCTGGGACACAGGTACTATGGAGCTTGCTCCATGTTGGAGGCTGGCTGGACCTGCTGTTTCCAGGGAGGCTGGCTGGACCTGCTGTTTCCATGGCCTCCAGGGATTCATGCAAGCACTGTGTTAATTCACTTAACCACTGGGCTTTGATCTTTCCTGCAGCAGGGCAGGAATCTCAGGCAACTTGGATAGGGTGCCTCCGAGTATCACAGGCCTGTTACCTAAACACAGATGTTCTGCTTGTCAAGCACACAAAACTAAAATATTATTAGTGTGACATATATGTTTTTTTACACCCCATCTGCAAATCACTTGAGCATGTTTGCAATAATCCTCGCCATTCTTCCACTGTTTTCCCACACCGTGCCTCAAGTCTGCTCATCAGACTTTTCTTAAAGACCTCTATAATGTCAGATGAATCTTTGCTAACTGTGAAATCAGTGACAGAAGCAGATGTCACAGAATACTGCAGATATCAGCTGTTGGTCAGATGAATCCCACCCTCACTGACTGCTCCAGTTTCCTTGAAATGCATTCTTGGAAGGCTTGAATTATTTGATCAGAAATCAGTTATGATATTTTCTGGGTGCCTGGTTCTGCCTCCAGAACAGCCACAGAGACTCCTAAAACTCTAATTTTTGTGCTTAGAGAGGAGGAAATCTTTTTTTGCTTATACATTGCTGTTGAAGAGAGTCATCACTTGGTACTGGAAACAGAATTAGTTGGCTTAGTGTCACGGTCTGGTCCAGTGGTGAAGGTGCCATGATCTTCCTCTCTAGAAGTGTCTTTAAAAAGACACCTAGATCAACAGAGGCACAGGCCCTCTCCAGTGGAGACTGATTCAGCTCTTTGTGCACCCTCAGGTGCAGAGTGATCAGCTCTTTGGTGCACTCTCAAGGGCAGAGTGGTTCACTCTTTGGGGGGCTGCCTGAGCAGCAGAGCCGTGTTTTCCACCCCAGGTGGCGCAGGAGTAAAAGCAGCGAGATGGGCTCTTTCTGATCTCCAGGGCACCTCCTTTATTCCTCGAGGTCTGGAAGGAAAAGAAGCCAAACGCTCCCCAGGGAGAGGGATTATGTGCAGTGCCCAGGGGCAGGGCTTCACGATTCAGCCAACTGGGAAAGGAATTGGGAAAGGGACCAATCAGGAGGGGTAAAAACCAGGAACAAAGGGGATAACCAATGGAGTATGAAATATTAACGTAAAATTGCAGAGACTCATGGGTTGAAGTAGGGCTGCACATTGGTTGAAGCACTTTTGCCCACCCTGAGCTACAAGGAAGTCTCCCAAGGTGACTTTCTAAAGGGGGAAACATTGCAAACTGAGCCAGCATAGGAGATGCACACTGTCCCAAGGAGTGAGTTGTTCTCTGTGGATGGTCCAAGGTACCACCACAGGTTAAGTACTTACAGGCATGCTTTGACTTTAAATCAGCAGTTTGGGTATGATGAAATGTGCATGGGAGGAGTGCAGAACAGCAGAGGAGCTGCACTTAGTTCACTGCTGCTCCTGAAGCATGATTGTTTGCTGGATGCCACACAGAGCTGCTCAATTTTCTTCCTGAAATACATTGGGCTTGGTGCACTTCTAAAACTGTGCATTTCTAAAACTTTTCTGTTTCTGCAGAACCTCTTTTGAGAAATAACCCTTTTTGCTTTGCCATTGTGATACAAAAACATAGGTGTGATGGTGTTTAGAACAAATATTTATCAAAAAGCATTACACAGGTACCAAAAAGAGATCTGAAGGCCTCATTTGCATTTTCAAATCAAAAGTTTTTTTGGCGAAATATTTTTTATTTCTTTTATTAATCTAACTTTGGTTTTGGTTTTCATTTTCATTTTATAACTTTCTTTTCCTGATGTTGCTGTCAAAAATATGTTAATATATCTGTGGAACAGTAAAATACTTATTTTTTTTCTTTAAGCATTTCATTTGAATATTTTATTGGTTGTTAGTATGTAAGAAAGGTATTGTTCTCTCAGCTTCAAATTACAAATCTGCGTTTTTCTCTCTGTTCTTATGGTAACTTCATCCCCAGAAAATCGAAATTACTGACATTTCTTCTGACTCTAAAGGTGGTTAAAACTGGTACAATACTCTGTTGAGAAAAAAAAAGGTTATGGTACACAAATACATATTTTTATTAATGTTTTGTTTGCCATGGAAGTCTTCAGAGTATGCTTCTGTGATCTCTAATAAGAAATATAAAAGGTGTTTAATGGTGTTAGTTTTAATTAATTTATGATCAAAATATTTAGTTATCCTCAACAAGCTTAGTTCAAATTTTTTTTCCAGTGGGTGTTATATTTCTTCTGTTTATTAAAGTATGACTTTATTTTTTATGAAACCTTTAAGAAGGTTTTTGTGGTCTTTTATTTATCAATGTTTTTATTATATGTATGGAACTTTAGAATGGTTTGGGTTGACATGGACCCTAAATATCATAAGTTCCAACCTCCCTACCACAGGCAGTGACACTTTCCACTAGACCAGGTTGCTCAAAGCCCCATCCAGCCTGGGCTTCAACACTTTCAAGGACGGAGCACCCATAATTGCTCTGGGCAACTGTTCCATCACCTCACCACCTTCATAATGAAAAATATTTTTCCTAATATCTAATCTAAACCTATCCGGTTTCAGTTTTAACCCATTTCCCCTTGTTCTATATCTCTGTGCCCCTGTAAAAGTTTCCTCTCCTGCTCCCTTGCACGTCCCCTTCAGGTATTATTCCTGCGTTTAGATCACACAGAAGTCTTTTCTCCAGGCTGAGCAACCTCAACCCTCCTCATAGAAGACCTGCTCCAGCCCTCTGGTCGTCTTCATGGCCTGCTTTGGACTCACCCCAACAGGTCCTTGGCCTTCTTTTGAGGGCCCCGGAGCCAGCAACAGTCCTCTAGGTGGGGTGTCATGAGAGCCAAATAAAGGGCTAGAATCACTGTTGAAATGAGTGACTGAATTATGTTTTCCAACAATTTGGAATATATCATCTATTCCTGGTGATATATATAGCCTGTAGAAATCCAGCTACTGCGACTAGATCAAACAAGGGAGTCTTGCTTATAGTAGAAGACATTGTGGTCTCATGAATGGTTTGTTTTCCTGTGTTGTAAATGAGCACAATTTCATTAAAGTATTTCTGACCTTTTTAATGCACATACTTTCATTTTGAGATTCTAAAACTTAGTCTTGATTTGTTCTTGACCTGAAAGAAAACAACAACTTTTTATTCAAATGTTTTCTAATAATTTTGGTATTTATGCACAAAGACTAATGAAAGTTATTCTAGAGACTTAAGCAATCTGCTCCCCAATATAAGGTCTAGCTGCTTCCAGTTCCGCTACAGCAGTGGATTCTGACATTTAAAACTACAGGAGCAAATTCAGAGAATAAAAAGCATTTGAGTTATTGAAATCACAGATTATTTCATATACTCCTGTGTGTTTGCTCTATCAGCCTACATTATATTTACCTTCTCAAAGGTTTTATTGCATGAGCACGGTAATTCATTTCAGTAAGTTGCTCATGTCCATTCTTTTTTCGTCTGCAAATTCAGTTGAAAGTTTGTTCAAAGTAATAAAGAAAAAATTTATGGTAGCTTTACAAGAAGGATAAGTAGCAGCCATTTACATTTTTAAGATCTAAGTAAATAGAGCATCTTCAATAATCTCTGTATGTGATTTAGAATTTACATTGTGTTAATATATAAAATATTATATAATTAAATTAATAATTATATAATGTTATAATGTTTATATCATAAATATAGTTGTTTTTAATTCCATGCAATCAGTCATGGTTATTTCATTCTAATGTCTTCTTTCTGGATGTGACTTTGAAGATGAGTAAGACTTAAAATCTGCTAGGCAGGATCTGCAGTGTAGTTTGGATTAACTGTGTTGGTATAGATGAATTTCTCTGTCAGGTAATAACTCCTGCAGCAGTGCAGTAATAACTAGCAGTGCTAGTGACAGTGGAAGCCCTCTGACTCTACAGCCTGGACATATGATAGAACTGGCTTGCTGTATACCATCGGGAAGACCTTTAATGTTCCTCAGTCTATCTGAGTAGTCTAGAAATTATATTTGTACCAAAAGTACATTCAGGATCATAATCCTTTATTTGTCTCGTAAATCTCAACATAATATCCAGCTTAGTGTGAGACTTTGGTAATTAAACTCTACACTGAAAGCTATGTGCTTCATGGATCATTGGATATGTTAATTACCTTTTACTAGGACTGTCACCTGTATTTATGTTGTGGTAAGCAATAGAATAATTTCATGCACATGTCAAAATTGGTAGTTATGATGGTATTTTAACTGTGGTAGATTTTTTAGGTAAAACATAAAAATATATATTTTTTTTCCTCTGTACCCTGGCTAAATGGTGCTGAACATCTTAATCTAAATAGGTCTTTTGAGGTTTTTTTCAATTCATCAAGTGTATTTGCAATGTATTTTGTGTTTTCTATTGCACTTGGATTTACATGTCCTTTTACCTTTCTCTAAATTGGAACAAATTGTTCAAAGCTTGAATTGGATAAACAGATCTATTCTGTGTAATTCAATAACTGCTTCATATTGCATAAATGGTTCATATTGCACAATATGAGAGGTTATCAATATGCCTTTGTCCTCTTTTCTATGATACAATAGCACTAATGCTGTGTCAGAAGAACATAGTTTTTTCATTACAACAGTGGTGTTCTGTTTATTCTTTAATTTTATATCAAATTTTATTATTTATTTTTATTTAGGTATTAGATATGATCAGGGAAGAGAAGCAATCGAGCAAATATATATTAATATCCACTTCAAATGTAGCCAAATTCTTGTTTATCTTTTATCTGAAAATGGTATAATAACAAATGTGACTTCCTTACTTAGAAAATAGAGGTAGAATTAAGCCTTTTGCTTAACACAGGAAAAACACAGGAAAATGTATAATGTCTTGTAAAGCAGGACGCTATACCTGTCTAACCTCTTCATGAAAATAAGCAGTTTATAAAAAACAAAAAATATTAGGTCAGACAGAAATTAGTACTATTGTATTCTCTTCCTGAAAGACTTTGACATTTCAAGATAAAGAATCAAGTTTCCAAATAAAAAAATTTGTTTATTTTAGGTGACATTTTGACATTTTTATAATGCATTCATGTGACAAATACTTGTTTCTGTAGAAGTTCTTGGCGATGTACAAGCTATACCCAAATGGTTGAGGTTTTTGGTTCTTTCTTGGGTTACCAAAGAGTCAACTCTAAAAGCTGTCGAACAAAATCTGTACTCAAATGAGTGAGCTCACTGAGGATGCAAATAACAGTGAAAAAGAGTGAACTAATGCTTTTCAGTAGAAAACAAAACAATAAGAAGATGATAAAGGTACATATAATGATGTTCTGATAATCTGTGTCTATTTTAAATGTCATTTTAGAAATCACAAAGCTCCTTTTTCTCTGTAGCACAGTAATATCTTAACTGCTCTGCCTCTGAAAGCTACAGGTGTTCTCATGTTCTTGAGCACTTAGAGGGTGTGTGGTTTGTTTATCTGCATAAACACAGGTACCAATGCAAAGTTTGAACCAGAGAAAATTTTGTTATGTAATCACTCCACTATGAGTTGAAATATGTCTTCAAAAGGACATAATTTAAAAACTAAATCCAACTTTATTTGTAGTAAAAGAAATGTCTCTGGTGATTTTCCTGGGCACAATAATGAACGTTTGGTTATAGCTCCACTAAATCCACTGCTATATAAATTTGGATACCTTGAATATCTTTCAGATTTTTTATCTTTTTATGTTATTTTAGAGGATTTTTCTTTAAAGTTCTTGTTCCATCATGTATTTTCCACTATGCTCCATTTTGTTTAATGTAAATCTTTTTCTCATAAATGAAACTCTATTGTCCATGCAGAAATGTTGCATATGTAGTGAAACCCACAGGAGTTCAATTTTTTTAACTTGAGATGATTGTTTTAAATATGGTTCCAGATCAACAGGAATTTTCCCCCTATTAAGTGTTACTGTGTGCTTATGAGAAAAAAATTTAAAGTGTGATTCTTGGACTGGATATCCACATAATACTTAAGAGTTATCAGTATCATGGTGAACGTTCAGCTTGTCCACACAGTCTCAACACCAAAGCAGAACTCACATTATTTAGAATTGGTGTGGGCAACCTGATTCAACCTTGCATGTTCCTCCTTTGTGATCAAATTGTTTTCCCAATTATCTGAGAAATTCAGGTAATGTAAAAAATTACATCTGCATCTCCTTCATAGTTTAATAGTATGGGTTTCACAGTCCACTCAATATTGTAATAGTTCCTTTAATATCAGCCTTGTCAACAATGTATTTCAAAGAGAAATTTACTATTATATTCCTCACAGTCATTAACTGTCCATTTGTTTAAATAGATATATTTTACTTATACATTCAAGTACATATATTTATTTATACATTTAGTTCAGTAGTATACAGCAACTAACTTTGCATCTCCTGCTGTAATGAATTTATCTCAATGCTTCAAATAAATTAAAAGCCTGAGGTGGCTTTATCAGCAATGGTTAGTTTAGAAGTCTCTGATATTAAAAGTGGCATATATTACTTGCTTATACTTGATTCGTCTGTGGTGGTCAATATCAAATGACAGATTCAACAAGATGACATCAAAGAAGAAAAGTAAAGTAATTTAGTTCCTTCTCTGAACTCTGTCAGTACCAACTACACCAAAACAAACTGGACAATATATAGCTGTACTTAGAAACTTTCAAATAAATGATTTAGTAATATTCTTAATCTTTCTTTCTTTCTTTCTTTCTTTCTTTCTTTCTTTCTTTCTTTCTTTCTTTCTTTCTTTCTTTCTTTCTTTCTTTCTT
>VZUI01074868.1:0-18454 GCA_013401135.1 Cettia cetti
TGAGGAGGGCAGCTCTGCCTCCTTCCCCTGGGGGGGCTGAGGAGGGCAGCTCTGCCTCCTTCCCCTGGGGGGGCTGAGGAGGGCAGCTCTGCCTCCTTCCCCTGGGGGGGCTGAAGCTCCTCGTGCTTGGGGGTGGGTCTGCAAGGTGCAGTGCCAAGATGTGGGCAACAGCAACCCCTGGGTTTCCAGCCCGTGTAATGGTAATTGAGGCATTACTGGACTGCCATTTGTCGGACTGGGCTCGCACTGGCACAAGGTTTTAAGCGTCAGATGCTCTTTGGCTGCTGAATTTGACAGTTCTGCAAATTGCTGTCAGCTTGCGGGGGTATTTTGTGCATAAACGTGCTCGTTGGTAATCAAACTGTTTTGCAAAAGAATGCACTAATTAACTCTAGATTTGTTATCCTACTTGAAGTTGCAGAATTGCTGTCATATTTTTTTGCTTTCTGTTGGCAAAAAACGCTGATAGAAACTTTTGATTCACACCCTACCTGCCTCATTTGTGTCAGTCAAGAAGAGAAAAGGGGGGTTGCTCATTACTTCGTTATCTGCAAAGTAAATAAAAATACTTCAACCATTTGCTGAGTTCCAATTAGTTGATTGCTATGAATGATCTTCTTTAAAGGAATGCTGTTTTACCTATCTGCTCATACAAAGGTTTGATTTTGAATGTCTTGTGAAAAGGATTCTCTTTGTCTTGATTGATGTCAAGAATAAAAGCATGATGGTAATATCCCTTTGAAAGCTATTGTATTGTCAGCTCTGGCTGACAGCAGGAGGCCCTCCTAGTGCTATAGATTAGCGCTGTGAAAACACTGACATTTTCTTTGTTATATTGCTGTTGTTCTGCTTGCAAAGTCAATTATACAATGTCGGAGCTCAGTTACAGAGTTGACTGTGGAAGTAACAATGTCTTTCATACTTGTCTTAAAGATATAATTTTCCTTTTTTCCCAGTTGATAAAGAAGAACCTGAAGGTACTGGAACAGTACATTCTACAAATTAAATTTTGACAAGTATAATCATAATTGCCAAATACAAGAGACTTGTGCGATTATCCTTTAATTTTACAGTTCATTCAAGTTTCGGTGGAATTTTATTGATACAGTGAAAGCAGCAGCTAAAATTGATAAAACTCATATCAAATAAGATTACACTCTTGATTGTTCTTTATCAAGTGTAGCTTTTGGGGGATTAGGAATAATTGGAGATGTTGGTGTTTCATTGTGGGGCTGGTGCCCTGAGAGCGTTTGAATCCATGCAGTATTCCGAGCACTGCCTTCAGGGATTAGCCTGCAGTTTTTAATTTTTGCCTGTGTATTTTGCTACAAGCCTAGCAGCGCTCTCCTCTGAACTCCACAAGTCCCATTTTCCTGCCTTTCTCTCCCTCTGGTATGCTCTCCTGGACGGGATCTGGGTGGTATTTAACTGGTTTTACTGATTGAAACTCCTGCCTGTGTGCAAACACCTTTTAATTGCGGCCTGTTCCCATTGGTCTCAGTGAATATAACGAATAAACGTGGCCAAAAATTGAAGAGTGGAAAAGGTAACACAAAACGTTTAAATATAGATGGGAAGAAAATAGAAATCTCATCTTTTTAGTGATGCTATGTCTAAAGCCATCGAAGAAGAACAACTACCATTGTACAGCTCTTGGAGAATTCTTCCTACATTCTTCTTCAATGGTATTTGAGCACAATCAGTGCAAGTTAAAGAACATCATTCACTGCTGAATTGCTTCAGATGACACATGCAAAAAAAATAATCAGAGACCTCTTGTAGGACGTTAATTGTAGGATTTCTAAATTACTATTATGAACTAATAGAGTAACAAAAGATTCTACAGTTACCAGTAATTTGTCAGGATTTATTTTGTTTTTCTTCAATAATTGAAAATTAATGTCTTGAAGTGAAAGCAGATGTTCATGCCATCCTCTGAATTGGATATAAAAATGATGTTTTGTAGATGCGTTAAGCTTGTGTAAATACAGATTGTCTTATCATAGATGTGGCTTTGGCTTGGTTTTATCTATTGTTTGATGCCAAATTAACTTTTAGGTTAAACGTGGGTAAGTGGTTTAAGCTTGGTTAAATTAACTAAAGTGAATGCTTGAGGTGCTACCCAGTGATCAATTACTACAGTAAATGTTTTAAAAATCCTACCTCACCTGCTGGCTTTGTGAATGATGAGACTTTCTCATACTGTAGAATTAATATTTACTTCTATTTGATAAGTGCACTTTCAATTGTTTACTTTGCTATACTTATTGAATTGGTTAATTTTTCTTGCTTTCCAATTCCAATTTGTGAAAGCAGTTTTAGATGGTTACAACATTTGAAGAATGCAAACCATTTTTTTTAAAAAAAAGAAATAATCTCCTGGTCTCATGCGTCATATGTATTATAACATTCTCTTACACAAAAGATTATTAATTACCCAGAATAATTCAACTGTCTTATAAAATGCCTATATCAGATCCTCATCACTCCATCAATGTTCTCTGTAAATGCCACTGAAAAAGTGTGGCTATTATATTCCCTTGTATCCTAGTAAATGTGCTGGAGAAATGAAATACTACTAATATAAAACCTGTTAGAGACTCTGCTAAATCTTGCCTGACAAATGGTGGTGGAGGGGAGGGCCTGGCTTTGGTGCGTGCGTTGGTGGACACGGACTTGGAGAGCGTGGGTGGGAGCTGGAGCCAAGTGGGGACCAGCTCTGAGCTCTGTGTGCATTTATTCCACATACTTTTAGAGCCCAGAAGTAGATTCTCATGCATTTTCTTTCCCAATGTCCGTTAGTAAATGGAGAGAAGCTAGTTCCTTTTTCTCTTAGACAAATAAGGTGATGCGAGTTTTAAGTACTACGTCTTCTTGACAACACCTAGATGTATATATATATGTATGCAGCAGTGAATTGTGGTGGCTAGTTGGTGTCACATTATTCTGGGGAGTAGAAGGATGTGCAGGGGCTACAGGTCTCTTGTGACATTTCTAGCTACAGAAGGCTCAGTCTTCAACCTCTTGCAATGGCTTGTTTTCAAAAATGTAACCAAAGGGACCTGGGTGTTGGGAACTGGGTGCTGCCATTTGGAATGGGCTCACAGATCTCCTGCAGTACCGTGGGTTGGTGGATGGCATTAGCTTTTCACAGAACGACTTACTTCGGGCAGCACTGCAATACTCATCTGAATCTAGCCATAAGCACCTTCATTATAATGTTTGCACTTGCTTAGAAAGAAAACCTTTTTCTTTCAAACTACAGATTAGGCAACAGAAAGACCAATTTGTAGAGCTTGTAAATGCCACTTGTTAATCATATGCAGTACAATTATTAATTTTTTCCCTCTTCCCCCTTGGACGAATTAAGTCAACTTTTTAGCTATTTTATGTAATTGAAATTTGCCCTTTTGTTACCTGGGCATGAATTATTTTTGAAATGTTGTCATTACCCGCCCTGCTGTGAGGTTTATCTCTTCTGTTCATCCTAATTAAATAAAACATACTGTTGTTCACTGGTCTCGTGTTGAAGTGAATTACCTGCCTGAAGGCTTGCGCTGGTGTCGGGCTTGCTTCTTGTTGCAGCAGCAGCAGCAGCCGTTGACTAACACATTTACTTTCAGATTTTCATTTCAAAGGGCTCAGTTTGTGCAGTGTGACAGGTGAATGGTGAATGCTTTACAGGACTTTCAAGAGCTGAACAAACAGTAAAGGACTTATTGCTACTGCAGCCGCATGGCAAGTACAAATGTAAGGCAGCCTTTGTGGCAGAGAAGTGTTTCCTTTGCTGGATAGAGGCCACTCAGGAGACCTGAAGGGCTCACTTGGGTATGCTGGAGGTGAAATAATCTCAGTCGTGATCTCATTTAAACCCACCCTACCTGTGTGTTCTCCTGGGCAATTTCTAGTAGGGTTGATCTCGTCTCTCTTTGTAGCATCACCCGCAGTCATGTTCTCCTTGAGTCTGGCACTGATAACGAAGGCTGCTTCAGAAGTGTAACAGTTGGAGTTTCTTTACACAGAAGTTATTTCTAGTTCATATTAGAGAACGTAAACAATGCATTCAGGTTTTAAAGTGAAGCAGAGGGAAAGATCCCTGCTTGTAAAGAAACAGTTTGTTTAAGCCTCTGATAGCACTGCAAAAAATGCATTGCTCACTAGTGAAATCCTGTTATGAGTAAAAGTACAAGAATTAACAAGTCGCTGTACTCCGGTCTCTGTTGGCTCCTGCTAGGCTCTGGAGGTTTGGTCAAATGTGGCCTAATTCTGCTTTCCAAATATTAAAAAAAATTACACAGAGGGCAAAAAGACAAGTTCTTAATATGCATATCCTGGGAAAATCCTAAACCAGTATTTTTACCCCCTCCAGTCCCAAGGCTAATCAAAATTCCTTTGTTTCCACATCTACCATTAAAATATATGCCTCCCTTGGTTGCCTGCTGACTGTACAAGTTTAACCACTCAATCAATTGGACTCACAAAATCTGTTACTGGGTTTACGTAGTGTTTGCCTACAGGTAATCTAGAGATTGGGGTGGGGGTCCAGGCGCCCTTCACCTGGATTGGTACTTAAATTTGCAGCTCTGTTCATTTCTTGATGATCACTTGGCTGAGATGAGGTTTTTCTGGGTTACTACTGAGGCAGGTTAGCCAAGCGTCCACCTGCTGATTGCTGCTTCACATGATGGACAGGTGAGTGATAATGAGGATAATGTTCATGAAGCAGACTTGCCATGTGCTTTAAAAAGGGAGTGGTGCAATGTAGAGGTGGGAATTTTGTTGGGTGTGTGTCTGATTTTAGGGTGACTACATTTTTTTTCCGCTTGACAGCAATTGGAGCTGGGTTGTATGTTTAAGTGTAAGTCTGAGCTCTCTGAGTAGTTCTGTTAATTGAGGTTTGCATTGGAAGACTGTGAGTAGGCTTTTATCAGCTGTAGGGTGAAGGCTCTGTCTTGTTTCCTGTGGTACTGTTTCTTACAGGCCTTGGTGGGGATTGGATTTTAGTCTCATTCTTTGCGCTGCAGTTGAAGGAGCAGGAGCAGCAGATATTTGATGGGAATAGTTGTTCAGTATCTAATGCTGGAGAGAGTGTCTCCTGCTCCTTCTGCTGACTCTGAGATTGCTGCTGGGAGGATTTCCAGGGGAGCACTGGAAGGTTCAAGGTGCAGAGGATGCAGCAGGGCTGCGGGAGCTCCTAGATGGCACTGGGGAAACCCAAGAGACCTGGGTTGTGTTTAACACCTGTCACTGTAAGCAGGTACAGATTTACATGAGAGAAAGTGACTGTGATTCTGCATTCTTTCAGTTTCCTGGCTGAAAAATTGGAAAACTAAAAGGAGGTAGAGAAAAAACATCGTAGAAGGCTGAATGTCATACTCTGGGAAGTGAAAATGCTAAAGAGAGAGAAGTAAAAGAGGGAAAGTAGGAAATCTGTTGTTGCCATTTGAGCATGGAGGGTACCTGATGATTAGGTACAAAGCTTTGGCACAGAGGTTGACTTACCTGGAGCAGTATGTATATTATTTGTAAGTTTAAATCTAAAGACTGAGAGAAGGAACAGATGTAAAAAGTGACTCCAGCTCCATGGAAAAGTGTGTGATTATGCATAACAGAAAAAACCCCCGACCCACTAGATGTGCAAATGACCTAAACAAAATTGCTTTTCTGCTGTTACTAGACAGTGACAGCGCTTTCCTGCCTGGAGGAGTGCATTTGTTGTGGCATATAGTTATTTTCTGTTTAATATAGAGACATTGGAGGCCAAGTGTGATTGCAGTAATCAGTTCTTGGTGTTTCAACTATTTTAGGATCATGGCAGTATCTGAACTTGGCCTGTGAGGACTCATAATTGTTCAGGGTTTTGCAGGGAAAGAGAGATCAGGTTGGTAACTGGGAAAAACGTAAGCTTTCAATACTTACTATGTGAACATACACAAACACATATAGTATGTGATGTGTGTTCATGTGTAAATGAAAGAGAAAGCTTAGAGAAATAGGTAATATCTTTTGTTGGTCCAGCTAACATGGTTGCAAAATGCAAGGAAGTTTTTCTGATGACCAAGTCTGCCTGCTGTACTGAAAAAAGCAGCAGCATTCTTGCTATTTTGTTTGATAGGTAAATGTAGCTTTGTTTTAATTTACTTATTCAAGCTATTACTCAGATTTCTGTTGCCTCATTAGATTACTCACATGAGTAAAGAGATACTGGATTACATAGTAATGCTATGCTTGTGTATTATTTATTGCTGAATTCTGTGGATGCATTTCAGTTGGGTAATTTGCTCACAGCCTCCTTTATTTCTAGGAAAATGGCATGCCTTGCCCTTCATAATTTCTTTGCTTTTACTGACCAGGCTGTTCCCCCAGAGGGCATGTGGGATGTGGCAGAGTGTTGAAAATACTGGGAGGGGGAAGCAGAAAAGGAGGGCTGTGTTATTGCACTTTATTTATGTTTACATTAGACCTATATAGAAAAAGATGCTGTGTTTCTGGCATGGATACTTTGGTATCCAGAGTTGCCTACTACATTCTCCACAAAGTTGTTGCCTCAAAGGTTTTTTTCCTTTTTTTAAAGATAAGGAAGTACTTTGGTGTGATTCTGAGCATACTTGAAGAGTATGGTACAATGCATTATGAGCCATTTTATGAGACTCTAAGTGCTTGTCTTTGGATCTTGTACTGAGTTTTGTCCACTGACCTGATTCCTATCATTTCAAGGGTGTATTCTTTCCTAATTTCTTTCCTGCTTGATAACAGATAAGTGAGATTTGTTTTAGAACTCCCATTTGATTTATTTTGATTACTATTTTTGGTCTCAAATAAACACTTAACAGAGAGCTTCTTTTTTTCATTCTTCTCAATATAAGTAAATTCAGTAATAAGCCTGAACTTAAAGGTGAGGGTCTGAAAAAACCCACCCCTGAGAGATGCTTGGCAGGGGTGTGGTGTGCCTGGTTTGCAGTGCCCCGAGGGTGCTGTGGAGGGGGAGCTGGCAGCCCTGCCTGCAGAGCTGCCAGGCTGCACAGTCAGGCATCCCTGGCTGCAGCAGGAGCTGCTGCTCAGGGGCCTGGGGGGACAAAACCCCTGCAATTGGCAGAAAGATGCTGCATTGGTGCTGGGGCTGTTGGTGTTATGCAGGCAAATCGCTGCAAATGGGATTTGCTGGCTGCTCTGACATGCACCAGGAATTCTCCCAAAGACAAAATGCATATTTTCATAAAGAGGTATCCGAGCTATGATCTTCCTCCTTGCCAGTGGGTCTGTATTCAAAATGTGGTTCCAAAGAAAGTGCATAGAAAAATGAGCTTTTAATTTGTCACCTGCTGCTGTACCACCCTGTCCTCCTTGAGATGCCAAGTTGTAAATGAGGTTTTTGTATCCCCACACACGGCCATCCAAGAAATGTTCTGTCTGTCGTAGCAGTCAGTGGCACAGCTGAAGACATCAGACTAGTGGCTTAAAACCTGCTGCTATCTGATTGGCATGAACAAAGCCAATGTGGTGCAAACCTTGAGCAAAGATAAAAGCAGGTAGAGAAATTGCTGTCTTCGGTGGCTTTGGAGGTCCTGGCTGCCTCCAGAGCAGGGGCTGCTGAAACCTTTCTGTCCACAGTGTTAAGGTAAAAGGAAGCAAAAATGTTTCTTTATGCTGTCCCTCAGAATTCCCTTGGAAAACTCCCTTTAAATGAACTTTAGAAAATGCAATATTGTTTCTGCAGGTCTTATTTGGGAGAAGTGTCTTGCCTGGCTGCACGTGGTCTCTTCCACCCTGCCTGTTTGTCCAAGCACTGGGGGTGGTGTACATGCCAGCTGTAAATTCTTGTCTCCTAGCAAACCTCAAACCACCTAATAAAAACATTTCTTGAGGTAGCCACCAAGAACTTGATATTTAATTTATGCACAGATGATGATGACTTCAAGGGAAAATAGCCCAACTGTGGGACAGGCAGGGAAACTGCCATGGTGATTCCTACATATCTGTAGCCTAAGAAAATGTCAGTGAAGTTCCTCCAGCAGCTTTGTGTCCCTTCCCATAGCATCTCTCCCACCTTGGAGCTTGGGAAGCTTGAGAGTGTTTTGTTTTCAGGGAATACTTGCGAATAGGATTTCCTCCCCAGGTTGAAGCCTCTTTACTTGTTTTTCCTCCTTTGAATCTTTGATGGTTTTGCTCCTTGCAGTTAGGGAGAACATGACCACAATCCTGGAGGTGCCTTCAGGGGAGGATGGGGCAGGGTGGCCCTGCCTGCTGGGAAATGAGCCCGGAGTCCAGCCTCAGCCACTGCGCAGCCCATGGTGGGAGCTGCTGAGGCCCTGGCAGGGAGGGGATATGGTAATCCTGTTCTTCTTGGGAGGCTGAAGGCAGTTGGCCCCTTTATTAGAGAGAATTTATCTGCTTCTCTGTCCTTACTGTCTGCTGCTGGCTTGACTTGATTTTCTTTTATTGGTACATCCCAACAAGTTTGTTTTCTTCTGAAGATTTTCTTGATTTGGTGTTGCCATGTTGGAAAAAACACACACCAGTGCCTGGATTAAATACAGTATGCAAACTGGCATATGTTAAACACATTGCCCTGGAAGGGAGCATGGAGATGAATCCTGGTTGGTTTGAGGCTGCCATTACCTTACACCCAGACTGTGAAACTGCTTTTTGCCTCTTGGCTGCCTGGCCCAGTCCCACAGCTGTGCCCGCTGCTGCTCCAGGTGAGGGCAGATTTGATGGGGTTGGTTCTCCTCCTGTTTCTGGATCCTTGTCCTGCTGCCTTCCTAGCTTCCTTCTGAGCTGATTTGACTTACCAGCCCAGCAGAAAAGTAACCCTGTAGTTCTCTGCAGGCCGTGTGCAGGTCTGGGGTACGTTAGGGCAGGGCAAGCCTTATCAGTGTCTGAGTTCCATTGCTTTGGGTCAAACCTTTGTGGAAAGAACCTCAGCTGGGGAGGCTGGGCTGTGGCCCCTTCTGTGGGAGGTGGGTGTGCACCTGTGTCTGCAGTGGGCTGATAGGCAGGTTGTGAGCCCCCTGAAAATGTGTCCCAGAAATGATGCCCATTGAAGCAAGCGCTCAAGTCCGTAGTGCGGCATGGGGTGCAAAGCCACGAGTACAGCCTGAAGAAGTTCACTGGAAGTTTAGAAGAATAGACTCAAGCTGTACAAGTGCTCGGTGCTGTCTGCCATTCCTGGAACAGTTGTACGTCCCAGCAGAGGTGTGGGCTGTGGAGTGCTTGGTACTGTGCCCCTGCAGTGGCTGGATGCTGCTCCTCATCCCTCTCTGCATGGGGGCTCCCAGCCAAGCAGGCAGCTGTGCTCTGAAAGGAATGCAAAGCAGAGAGGGAGAGAGCTGAGGAAGGGAAAGACACCTGGAGCAGAGTTCAGCCGGCATCTTTCACTGCTCCTCTGCTGGTGGAAGTTGCTGGCAGCAGCCTTGCATGAGGCAGCATTGCTGGAGAGCAATTTTCTTCTCTATTCTAATGTAGTAGAAATAATGCCACTAAGAAATTAGGTTATGTGTCTCAAGGGAAAGGGAGATTTGTTATTCTGCTTTTAGCTTGCACCATAGACTGTGTCACCAAGGGGCCCGCACCACCAAGTGGGTGCTTGTGCTAATCCTGGCACTTAAATGCCAGACAGCTCTTTGCCAGAGGCTGGTCTGTCTCCCATGCTTGGGTGACAGGAGACACTATCATAAATTCCAACTCTTTTGGCTACTTTATAGTCTGTTTTCTTAGGGGCAAATTTTGACTATGGTTGACTGAAATAGCACCATGCCCCATGCAGTTCCTGCCCGGGCTGGCTCATGTTGCTGTGCCTATAATGTCTATAACAGTGGCTTTGTGGAGGACAAAGCTCCTGCTGCCCAAAGCACCTGGTGTCCTTGGGCCCACGAAGCTGGTGGCCAGCCTGGCCTCTCGAGCTGCAGCAGTGCCTTGTGCTTGTTTGTGTTCTTACTGGGATAATTTCTGAAGCAGCACATTTTGATGCTTTTCCCTGTTAGGAAGGGTCCTTCCCTCGCTCTTCCCTCCCCATTTGCTTATTTTTAGTCACATGAAGTAAAAGAATTGGTTGTTTGCCAAGAAGAAAAACCAACAAACAAAAACCCCAAAGCAACCGCAACATTGTACCTTTCCTTGCTTTTAAAAAACATTTCCTTGTAAGTGTAACTAATGATGTGGGTTTTTAGTAGAAGCCTGTGATTCAGTGTTAAACCAATAGCACATCAATGAATAAGAGACTGGTTTCTTGTGTTTTCCTATTTAATATTAATCTTGTTCAGATTTCAGAAAACTTCGTGGTGTGAAAATATGAAGAAATGTTGTCTCTTATTAAAGGAATACAGGAAAATAAGATCTTTAACTCAGCATGCTTGTGCAATAGCATTGGTTGGACTGCAGTCTGGGCTCTCAAACAACCTTACTTAAAAAAAAAAAAGGTTTAAATTTTATAACTATTTCTGCCTCTCTTTCTCTTTCTTTTGCAATACCTAATGTACACTGTCTGTTCTGCTGTTAACTCCCTGATGCAGAATTCCTAAGTTTGGGCTAATAGAAAATTTGGAGGATTCTTCATTATCTGAACCTCTTGAGAAATACCAAATATGTTCCAGTAATTGTGGTGTAGTACAACAGGGAGTCACACTGGCAGTTTGTTGGAAAGGGTTTTTCCTGTAGTTATGAAAACCATACAACTATTAAAATCCCCAAAACTGAAACCGCTGGGATTACTCATATACTTACAGTTAAGCGCATGCCTAAAGGTAGATATATTCAGCATGCCATTTTTGACTGGTGTTTGATTCCTAGCTTGAGAATATGAGGAAAAAACCAAGCCATTCCTTCATCCTGTGCAGCCTTTTCATTCTGTGCTTACATGCTGTAGTACACTGGGCTCTGGTTCACGGCAGAAGCACCTGGGTTTGCTATAAAGCAAATTATTGATAGAAAAGTTTGCAAAATAGTAAGATATTCCAGGCTACTAGAAGAGGCTTGGAGTCAGATTTTTCACCTCCTGCCTTCTCTTCTGCCTCTGCCACGGCTCCTGGAAGAATGAGTGTGTGTCAATTTTTTTTCCTCCCTCTCTCAATGTTTTCCATCTCAGTTGTATGCAAAGAGGATATAACATTTTTTTTGCCTTGGAGAGTAGAGTGAATTCATTAAACATTGTGAGATGCTGGATAGGTGAAAACAGCACCGATGTTATAGTTTAGGTCATAATACTTGGATTTGCTTTGTGGTTGTTTCATTTTCCCTATTATAGATGATGTTTTTCCCGTTAACTCCATTGTATAAAGTGAAAAGTGATGCTTGATTTCTAGTTCCAGTGTAGGGACTTCTTTCCTTGCTTTGCAGTCTCTTACTGAGAAGGTGCTGGTTGCCTTGTGTTCTGTCCACAAGGCAGCAATAGTACCAGCTCTCTGTGTTTCTCAGTTTCTCTCTTAAAACTTCCTTTTATGAACCATTTTGAATCCTGTATGTGACTTTCTCTTGGAAAGCATTGGTATGTGCCTACAAGTGTACTGATACATTACTCTAGGCAGTTAGTTAGCTCACCTATTCTTCTTATAAAACAAAATGCATTTTGCACCTGTGAAACTAAACAATTTGCTTTGAGCCAAAATTTGGAAATATGAAGGTTGAGGAGGGTAACTAATGAAAAAATTGTTTTTGTTAGACTTCTTTAAAGAAGATTCATTTGCACTAGTGTCAATATGTGGGGGAATTTAATTTTAAAACCAGCCCCAGCCACTTTGTAGAAAAATATAATGCAGTACATAAACTCATTTTAGACACTACTTATTCTACTGTGTCCCATTAGTTGATGTTTACACAGCGCTTTGAAAATGTAAAGCGCTATATAAGTGCTTATTATTACTACATTATTATTATTCTCCCTCTTGAAAAAAGACCCTCTAGGGAGAGGGAGACTTGCTCTGCATTTCTTCTGTAGTGCAGATCCCACAAGAAGAATACCCGCTTGTTTTGGTTTGTACATTCTTCCCTCCCCATTTCCATGCTTTTGGAAAAAAAGTCCTGTGTTTTAGAGATTAGAGCTTTTATTTAGTTTATGCTGGGTAGCTACAGCAATGAGAACATCATTTGAAGGCCTATAAAAATCTTAAAATAGCTTTTTATTATACTCTGCAACAAAGTGAATCACCACCCTGGCATTGGCCCCTGTGGTTTGTGGGTGCTGGGGCCCTTTGCCCAGCCTGGGATAAGGGATAAGCAGGAGCAGGTGATGATGCTCTTTGCTGGGATCCTCCTGATGTTTCCTCTTCCAGTGGTGTGGGCCCGAGTGAGTGAAGGGAGTGCAGGAACGGTGCTAACAAAGCCTGAGAAGAATTTCCCTCCTGTAGAGAGGAAGCACTACAAGTTTTTATGCAGTATCAGAACTAAGGTTTTTCCTTGCAACCTGTATCACTACAGGAGGACAAGATTTCAGTTTGTTACTTTAATCCCCTTTATTCCTTGACTCATTATAATGAGAAAGGCTTTTAGTGGGCAATATTAACCATTTGCATCCTGAAACTTGAGAGCAATTCCCTTTGTCACTGTGTTATATATACTGTGCCATCTCATGGTGGAGGCTGCAATCATGACATGAAATTTAGAGTTCTTTTTGCCCAGGTACCCTGTCATTTTGTTTTTAGTTTTTTAAATTGGAGTTGAAATTTTCTCACAAATTTTTGTATAAACAAAGCAATATTTTTGTATATATCTATGTTGTTTGCATTCCTTTCTGTAGGAAGGACAATTGGTGGATGCTTTCTCAGACCAGTGGAAGTGAAGAGGTTGAACCTCAGTCTTCCAATGTGGTCTCATGTCTAGAAATCTATATAAACTGAAAGAAAAAATTAAACTTCCTCTTCTCCCGCTCCAACTCTGCTGTGGTCACTGTGTCTCCCTCCCTGGTGACAGTAGTGTGCCAGTACCCCGAGGCTTGCATTGTGATAAGGTGGAGGAGCAGTAACCAGAATCCTCCTTTAAGTGCAGTATGGAGCTTTCCACTCCACTCCACTCCTACTTTTACCTTTGTTCCACTGTTGTTGGGTGCTCTGGCCTCATGTTGGGATCCCTGCAGTGCAGCAGCTCTGCTTCCAGCATTCCCAACCCACCTTTACACTCAGCTCCATTTTGGGAAAAGGAACAGAGGAAAGGGAAAGAGACCTTGACAATGTGAAGGAGGGGAGAGTCTGAGGATATTGTTTAATACACAGCCTAACCTGACTTAGGTTTGTCACTGAATTTGAGCCTTGGTTATGTCACACACATTGTCATTAAAAATGAAGCCACATGCAGCATTTCAGCCTGATTTCCACCAGAAATGGGGTTTTATGCCTGAACCCTTCACTGGTGGTTCAGTCTGAGCTGGTGTCCTCAGGCAGTAGTAGGGGGTGCTGGTCAATGGTAGCTGTGGTCCCAAACCTCTACAAACAACAGCAGGGTGAAGGAAGGAGGGAAGCCCCCCAAAATCTGCTGAGAGAGCTTCAGCAAACAGTGAGCAGCTCAATGCAGGCAAATGCAGTGTGGGAGAGGCTGCAGCACGTGGGAGTGGGGATGTGGTGACAGATTGGGCCAGTCCTGGCCATGTTCAGAGCTCCCTTTCCTTTTTTCACTTCAAGAGATAAATAGTTCAGCTGTGACTGACAACATTTCCAGGCATTGTCTAAATTAAAGCTGAAGTGTAAGTGTGGTCAGATAACTCACACCCACATATTGTGTTAGTACTTTTTAATGGGTTCATCAGCCTTGTCACTGCAGGTCTCATGCTTTAGCTTCAGAGAGGAAAGCACTAGGCTGCAGGGAGGTGCAGGGATGGGATGGGGCTGGCATTGGCTGAGGGGAGCAAGGGATGGGGGAAGCACTTTGTCCCTTAGTTTGCATCCCTCCTGAAGCTGCCAGCCCCGAAATAATGGCCCAGGAAATTGGCCATGGGCAAGTTTTGCTGTGCTGAGTGCCCAGGGACTTGTCAGTGTTGGGGAAGTAGTGAGGGATTGGCACAGCCTTGCATCCCTCCCTACTTCATTTCTTTCTGAATAGCAATTAATTTGGGAGTGGGAAAATATAATTTTTTATAGACCAAAAGCTTAAATTCAGAATGAAACCGACTTGGACAGTGGATTGTTTGTTTAATTGACTGCAGATGAATGCTCAGAGACTCAGCCTGGGACAGCAATAGGTGTATGGACTTGATATGGTTAAAAAGGACAAAAATTTTCTACATTTCTCTTGCCTCTTTTAATCTGAGCTTGTCAAGTTTGAAGAAACCTTGTCAGTGAGAGCGGACTTGTTACTGAAACCTGGCTCCAGGTGATACCCAGCACAACAGCCCCTGCGTGGTGGAGGGCACTTTCCATACCCCCAGAGCAGACACGGTGTAACTGGAAAAACTCCAGAAAGATCAAACGTACCTGCCATGCCTTAGCAAAGGTAGCTACCTGCAATGGGAGTGGAAGTCCTCAGAACGGCATTCTTGTCAAGTTTCCTTGACAGAGCTCATCCCTTTCCCTCTGGGTGTCATTTTCTACTTGTGTTTTAGTGACAAACATAGAAATGACAAAATATAAATGAAGGTGGCAGTCATCACCCTCACTATGGCATAAATCATGGGGTACAGGGTTGGAGCCCAACCCTGGAGCACTCTATGGGACGGGCTGGCTGTCGCTGGTTCCCCAGTGTCCCCACAGCTGTCCCTGAAGGACACGGGATGTCCCAGCCTCCCCCCACGCACACCGCGTAAAGGCTAAACAGAAGCGGGCACAAAGATGCTCCAGAAACACAACCGGTTTGTGCGGTGGCATGGGAGAGCGAGCAAATCCCTGCAGAAAATGCAGCTCAGCTGCCCATCGCGGCCGCTGAGCCCCGGCCAGGCCCGGCCCCACGTGTCGGTGCCCGGGGCCGCGGGCAGGGCTGGCTCCCGGGCCGTCCCCCGCGGAGAGCGGCACGAACAGCCCGGGGCCGGGCAGATGGCTCCCTCCCGGCCGCGGGGCCCCGCTCTTCTGGGAGCGAGCCCCGCTGAGACTGCAACAACAGCAACCCGGGAGCCGGGCAGATGGTCTACTGCCGGCCGCCAGGATAATTGCATCAGCTGGTTACTCCTGCAGCCAGCCCAGCCTCCTATTCGTACCGCTCTGAAACCATCCTGATTTGTTTTCCTTCCTTTCCCCCCCCTCTTCCCTGCCTTGTTTAAATGTATGTAATTTTTGTGAGGGCTGGGCTGGGGCCGGGGGGCGGCCATCTGCCAGCGGTGTCGATGGTGGGGTGCCTGCAGCAGCCCGCGGACACCCGAGCGGACACGGGGCACGGCTGTGGCCTCCTGCCCCCGCACGGCGCGGCGCTCGGGGCTCCGATGAGGTTGCGAAGAGAAGAGCTGGACCAGCGCGACCCTTTCCAGCCTCGGTGGTGCACTGCAGTCTCGGTCCGTGTGCAATACGTCTGCCAGCCTCCACCTAAATTGCTCCACATACCCGAGCTGCCGCTCCCTGGAGCCCGCCAGCCCGAGGTCTGAATACTGCAGCAAACCCCCTCGGGCCCGGCTCGCTGCCTCCCCCTCCCTGGGTCGGCACCTCGGTGCTGCTGCGGCAGGAGGGCTGCCGAGATGTCCGCCGGCGCTGCTGGGGCGGCTCTGCAGCCCTGCTCGCTCGCCTGCCACCCTCGCTCCTCCTTTTGGGCTCTTGCTTCGCAGACAAAAGAGCTGCCTCTTCTAATCGGCGACTCTTCTGTTTACGGGGATTGCTGACAGGTGTGGGCTCCGCTGACTTTCTAAGACACAAAATATTTATGCAGGGTAGGCAAAGGGTCCCTGGAGATGGCTGATGTCCCTCTGTTGCGCTCCCAAGTGTTTTGGTGCTTCTGGGCATCTTGCCCTGGGTTCGGTGGGGTGGGGGCCAGGAACGATGAAGAGGCACCTGCTGTTTGCTGTGGTTTTAGCCCTCAGCACAGGTAGTTGCAGTAGTCCTGATCTCAAGCTGCTGCTGACCTAGAGGTCCTGTAATCCCTAATAGCAGTAGGATTAGATTTTTGTCAAGCCAAGTCCTCTTTTTCTTTTGCTTTTTTTTTTTTTTTCTACTTTTGCAGTACTTTATTGCCCCAGCTGACATAGATTCTGCCTTCTCCATTGACCTTTGCCTGGGTACTCCAGCTTCTAGGAAAGACTTGCCCTTCTTTTGGGAGAAGCTTGTCAACCTGGCCCTCCCCTCTATGCTGTCCAACCTGCCCCTTTGCCCTTTTTTGTGCACAAGATTGATTTTTGTTGCTCTGATTCTGTGTCTGGCCCCCCTGCTCTCATTAAGCTGACAAAATCTCTCACTTCACTTTCTGGGTGCACTACTGATTTCTGTGGGGGTAATTTTAAGACTTTGGTTTGTACCCATCTGTCAGCCCTTTCCTCTGGCATTAAATGTGTGAAACTTGCCCAGTCCAATTGGCTGCTGTGTAACACTGCTAGTGCTGAGCTTCCCGTTGGTGTTTCAGAGAGGTATGGCACATATGGATGCACTAAGGGTTCTTAAAGCACCTGATTAAGTCCATCTTTACAAATTGAGAGGGACTGGCCAAACTACACAGCTTCAGTTGCTGCAGCACTGTGGTGGGTTCAGTTAGCAATGGGGTGGTACCAGTAAAAAAACACTATGTTGCCCAATTCTGTAAAAGTCCTTTATCTGCCATAAACTCCAAATATGCAGCTGCTGGTGTTAAACCAAAACTTTGCAAATCTCCTGTTGGGCTCTTCAGGATCAGTTCTTGTTTCTTATTTTTTCCTTAGAGTCTGTAGGTGTGCATAATTATATGTATTTTTGAAAGCTCTAACTATGCCTCATTTAAACTTCTGCAAGCATCTTTGTAAGTTCAATTAAATGACTACAGAAGAAAATTATCAAAAAATGTGCATTTACCCAGATGGGGCTTGCAAGCCAAGCAAAATGTTGTGTTAGCCCAACAAATGGGTTATTTAAGCAAAGCCCTACCAAGACAAACATAGGAGAGTCAAGGCTAAGTGAGTTTTGAAGCAATACAGGATGTGACCCTCTCAAGTTCAGTTATCAGGATTGCACAGGTTGAGAAGATGGACCCGATTTTAAGGTCCACTTGAAAATGGCATTGGAAGGATCCTGATAAAAGCACTCGGAGCTGAATTTTTCGAGTACTCCCCCCAAAATTCAGTTTGGGGTCTGACCAACCGCACCACTGGATTCTTTTATTTCCACAATTTACTTGAGTAGTGCCAAAGAAGTCAGCAACAATGAGCATGGTACTGCTCTATAAGAGGGAGGACGTGGTGTTGTACCCTGAAGAAGGCACAGGGGAGGGTGTTTTCTCCTAAGGTCACACGTGTCCAGCTCTGGGGAGGAACCAGGCGTGGGAGGCTCTGCCCACCCCTGTGCCTTGCAGGGCTGTGACCTTGTTCCCAGCACGGTGCAGCAGCATCTGGCCCTGGGACAGGGGACAAGCCCCAGTGCTGAGCCAGCATCGGGGATTGTGGAAGCACAGAGAGGAAAAGCACAGATGCACTCACGGCCTTAACACTGTAACTGCCTTTCAAGGAACTGATACTGCTGCACTGAATTCAATTCCCATTTAATTTCCATCCAAGTTAAAAGCAAAACTTGTAAGTAACTGGATTGGGCCCAGTGTGCTCACAGTCCCTCTGCTGCTAATCAAAAGCAATACTCTGTTGCTAATTTGAGAAGATTTTTTTTTTTGAAGTAGCTTAAAACAAGAGGAAACTGTCACATCCTGAGTGATATCCTGTGTGCTACAGCAGTGTTCTTGCTGCTCAGTGATCAGAATTTCAGCCAAGGGAATGAAAGCCAATCCGTGTAAAAATTCATTTTCTTTGTGGAGATCTTTTACTATTGCACAAGGTATTTTCTGACAGCAAAATGCAAATCTAAAATCTATATCCAAGTGAACAAAAAGATTAATTAAATTAGCTGACTGGAGGAAATTCAGAGGACACTGAGTTATTGATTTGATTTTAGTAAATTCATTTTAATACATGCGATTACATTTTTAATACTTGAAATTATCACAGTGTTTCACAGTGCAGTTAATTATTTCTCAAATTGTGTATGTCCAAGACCTCTAATTTGGTATCCAGTGCTGTCTGAGTGCTGATGTGCTCTCTGCTATCGAATGCCCCCCACTCACAGGGAGCTGCAGTGCCCAGGCTGTCCACTCCTGCCAGCTCTGAGGGCTGCTACTTTTGATTTACATTTTTTGGCTTGGTGTTGTTACTGGAGGGTTTGGGAAAATGTCTGTCCTGGGCAGCACTGTTCTTGCCTGAGCAGTGGCAGGGAGCTCAGCACTAAGCCACAGCAGGAGGTCAGAGCATCTTCTAGGGGATGGCAGCAGAATTCCTGCCTGTGCCACCCACAAAGCTGGGTGATTGTTTTTCTTTTCTTTTCTTTTCTTTTCTTTTCTTTTCTTTTCTTTTCTTTTCTTTTCTTTTCTTTTCTTTTCTTTTCTT